>MNPL01023163.1:28789-51456 GCA_002081605.1 Tropilaelaps mercedesae
CGCGGGTTGTTGTATTTTTACAATAGCCAGCGTACCTTCAGTGCCTCTTCTTTGAGTTCAATCGACAGGTTTAACGATGTGCCATTTTGGTGATGAACAACAGCATTCGCGTATCTATTTATGTATAGTATGCAAATCATATACTCCGCATCTTTACTAAATCTCTGCGGATATCTCGCACAGTGTATACGCAAGTGCTTGATATGGGTATTTTAGTTCGTCGTCTTGGCCATTTGTAACTCGGTAACCTTATGGTCGAAAGGTGGGTATTGTGGTAAAGCTATACCTTTAGGGCTGACATCAGCCAACATTTAATGTCCCCGTACCGCTTTTGGCTTTACTTCGTAAGATGGATTCCATAAATATAAACGTGCAACGCCAGGGGATCGAACCCGTGCACCTACGTGTTTCCTCAGGTTGCAAGGCGCACGCGAATGCACCAAGCCACCGAGCTTGACATTGTGGTAAAGCTGGCTCTGTTATACCAACAATATACTTTACTCCAGATGCAGATATAAGTACAGGCCGACAGCAAGACTCGACACGAAGACATGACGTCGGGGCAACTCATTGTGCTTCAAAAAAGCGAATAACATGTGCAAAGCAAACTGAGAGAAAGAGTGCGTTGTAGTTGCGTCGCCTTTTTTATCTTCTACTTCTAAGCCTTTTTCTGAGCTGAAAGCTCATATGCCCGTTAGCTCGACCAGTTTTGTATCAAAACGCTAGAGAGAAACAGCGAAAGATTGGCCGCACGATAACTCTGCTACGCTGAGGCAGAGCTACCGACTGGCAAACTTCACGGGTTACCGCGTGAGCTTGCGCTTCTTGACACAAAGGACACCTGTCTAGCTACGAGTGACCACCCACTGGATTCTACAGACTGGCAGAAGAACGTAATTGTTATGGCGTTGCATTTTAGCGTCGGCCGCATGGTATTATGCTTGGGTACTTTATTGTACTTTATCGTTTAAATAAATATAACATGCGCGGAGTTACTACTTTCCGTCCACGTTTTAATTAAAGCCATTCGTGAATAGGAAATATTTTAGATTCTTAGTAGACAGACTGCATATGCATATTTTTTATATTAAACTTAATTGTATATTTATAGTATCTATGTATTTTAATGTTATAACTATTTTGTACACATGTCGTTCGCTTACATATTATACACATGCTACATATGTACCATTTCCTATAACCACTTCCTTACGTGCTTTTTTTAAATCAGGGCTGAATCGGCAAACAGCACCACTAGACAATTGAGGACGTCATTTAATAATGAAAAGTAAACTTGGAGTACCGAAGGCTGGAATTAAAGACCGGCGTGTTTGTTTGCGGAAATATAGGGCACTCTTGTAAGTGTAAGGGACGTAAGGTCTTTTAATAAAGAGCTACCATTTCAAAATAGATGTCTAGAGAATAAGATAAAATAGAGGTACATTTGTAGAATAGTACAATGCGAGATGGGATTGTGAACCTTTTAGTTTTCTCCTATAACAAAAAGGGCGCAGTTCAAAGAATAGACAAATTCTATTGTCAGCATTGCGTTCCGGATAACTTTACAATAAAGTATATGACCTACCAAAAATACATACATTTACTTCAATGCGCACTTTTGCAGTCGGTGTCTTCTAACCCGATGACACCGTTCAGGCCACCGAGCAGACTTTCTACCACTACCCGGTAGAAGCAAAGCTTTTAGCCTTTACAGATATATTGCGCTTTAACTAAATCAAGAATAAATGATACAGGTTCATCAGTTATATAAAAGACAGTTTTTGTTTATGAGGCCTCGCGATTCTGTTAGATTTTTTGAGACCCTATATGTAAAGATTTTGCAAGGAATAAGGAAGTGGAGGGCAGAATATAGAGTGCAGATTGTTGTAATCACCTGTGAAAAATGTATTCCATTATTCCAGTATTAAAGCCTGCGATCACGAATCTTATAGTTAACCACGTTAAACAGGTGGTGCCGCTCATGCAGTAATACGTAGTTCTTTGAGAAAGTGGCAGTTTTCACCCGGTTGAGCAAACTTGAAGACTCAGCCCTATATAAGTAGGATTTTCACGTTCCTGTAGCAAATACCTTAGCCGTGATGTCCGGTGACCACGACGGATTTCGCCTTTAGTCAAAAACGCACCCAGATTTCTAACAAACTCAGCCCGAAATTCAGAAAATATTGAACCAATCTTGCCTGCATTTCATGTAGGTGTAGGGGGTGGGTAGGCAGTTTTCAACCGTCATCTTCATTATGTGAAGATGAGCGTTGAAACCGGACTACGTGCCTGAATATAGATCATTAAACGGTGCTTGTAGTTTGTGATTGTCGCGTTTTCCTAGAGAAATTGGTCGACTCAAAACAATGAAGCTATGCAGAAGTATTTTGTTAACTTGGCAAAACACAAACAAAATATTTTTTTGTATTTGAAGCCGAATTAATTTTGTATAAACATCGTAATATAATCCAATTCAAACATAATAACTCTTGAACAAAGTTCGACTTCGACCATTGTCTAAATACACCGTAATCCTACTTTGTGAAACACCTCGAAAGCACTTAGCCACACAAAAATCTCCTTACTGGGAAACAGCCTGAAATAAAATCTCCGTGCATATTTTAAAACAACGTACAAGGCACACTAGCTGACGGTACGATCCAGGGAAGTATAAATATATGAATATATATTCACCACCATCTACTAACTGTACGTGAAGTTGACCACATTTAGGGTGGTATTGGATGTGTTCAGCTTATATTTACAACGAACACCGACGAGTTGAGTTACCACAGCGTCACCGATGGGACCCATGCTGGAATAAGAGACGCATATCAACACAAATTTATAAACATTTGTACGAAGTAACCTAAATGCGTTAATAATATATTGATACTTCTATGGTTTTCATACGTTTCACCAGGGAATTCTTTGATTTGTCTAAGAAACGTCTAAAACAAATAAATTACAAATTGGCCTTAATATTGCGGATCAACATGCGCCAATATTTTTGTCGCGTTTTTTTAGATAGACTTAAACAGGCTTGTTGCACAAACTAATCCCAGTTTTGTTGTTCTTATTTTTTGCTGTCCTCATTTTCTGGTATACAGTAGTATACAGTCACTGTTATTTCGTAAGACCCGTAGGTTTGCGATTCAAAATAGTAGATATTAATAGTACATCATCCTGGTTTATAACGTCCAGGCAATATAACTTTTATCTAAGTAAAAGACGCAATTTGTCAGGTCAGTAACATCCTGGATCTTCAAAAATTTATAAAACCACTGTCCCTTGAGCTGAAGATTCGGATTCATCTAGAATGCGGAAACCGGTTACAACCGTATTAGATTAAATAAAAAACCATAAACACAATTGTGAATTTATGTTAAAATAACTATGACCTAGGGAATATAATTTTTTCCTAAATGTATTAATTGAAAGTCATTTTAATATACACTTACGCCCTGTCATTCTCCGAACTAAATCCAAAAAAATATTTTTTGGGTCACTGGAAATATTGCCTTTTGAAGACATATTTAGGACACCTAGCTTAGCAGTATTTGGTGTTTTACAAACTCTTTTAATCTAACTTAAATTGCAAAATACTCAATAACGGCCTACCAATTGCTATTTTTAGATTTGGCTTGCTCTATCGGCTCTTTACGAGTAAAGCAATGTTGTCGAACAGCAGCCGTTACGGTTATCAAGCGGCCGGAAAGTCCACAACATTCTCATCTCTGTTACGGCCGCATGCAGCCATATATGGGATTGTACACGCAACAAAAAACTAGGAATGCTTACAAACACTACCACCGAGTGCTATGTTGGCAACTACTATGACAGTTCGAACCAAACGGGTTTAGATTTTTCACACCATATTTCCAAATGACGATCAATGAACAGACGCCGCAACAAGCAGCCATCTGTCAGCTGCTTCAGGCAACTGCCGTACGCTTCAAAAGTTAACTGCTGCAAAACAAGCACAGCTGGCGTCGATAAATTCAAACAGGGAAATATTCCATCACTAAGTACAACAGCCAAGATGCGATGTCTTTCAATGAGACACAGGCAGATCGACGTTCAGAGAGCTTACTATACTTTCCACACCAGCATACACACCTACAGGGGTGAGTCATAAATTCTTATCCATTTCCAAACATTCATGAAGACACTTGTAGTCATTATATTTGAGCCTGTTTTTTATTATGAACCTATGTGTTTAGGTTATGGTAGTGCTTAGCACTTTTAAAACGCGTCTCAAAGCTTCTGCTTCGCCGAACTTCTTGCAGTGTAGTCTTTTTTAAAACCAAACTGCATTGATTTCTAAAAGAACTAGTGTACAGTATCAATAACCTTAAAACTTCCTACTGAGACGAGTTATCTTGCAAATGAAATTAGATTAGGTTAGCTATACAAGACAGAAAAAAGACGAAGTCAAATTTCTAAACGTAAAAAAATTTTTAGAATTTTTGTTGGTGAACAAAGGCTTATGCATCACCCTTTGCGAAAAAGAGCTAACGAGAAGAGCCCTATAGCTGTGAACCCTCGAGCCGACGGTCGCACAAGGAACAGCATCGTTTTTACCCTCACTCTCGTCTTACTCTCAAAGCGAACCCATACCTCAAATCGATTTTCGTCTTTACGAGTCAAAATGAATCTCGACTTTGCCGATATCCTACATACAGCCCTCGTCCTAGACTCGCTGTCCCAAGACTGGACACCTCATCATTGAGTGCGGTTCGCTTGACTCTAAATTTTTACATTTTCTGTCTCTCTCTTTCATAGGTGCCCTGTCGGTCAGCCGTTTGAGCGTATTTTAGAGTCGCCGACGTTTTTACGTTGTTCCGCTATTGAACGACCGCTATTTTTGCAGCTTCGCTGACTAGGTTAATTTTTCTTTGGTTAGTGAAGAACACTGCTTTGGAAAGCAAAAGCTACCGATATCTTATGTCCTTTAGACCCGCCTACTTCTGCAGGGTACAAACATCCGCAATCTATTTTCGTCTCCATTTTTTTAAATTATGTTTAATTTCTATTATTTTTGATATCGAAATTATTATTATTTTACCTCTACCTCTAATTTTAACATTAAATCTATATTTATTTTACTCTTTTAGAATATTATTTTAATTATTCTTGTAAGTTTATTTTTTAATGAAATAAAAAACTCTGGAATGAATTAACCAAATAAGGTAAATATTTAAATTTATAAATTCTATCTTGCACATAGAAATTGTCTTATGACTTTATCTATAAATTATAAAAAGCAAATTTTGCATTTAGTTTCGACCTATAAATTGATTAAATATCTTCATTTAATAAAAGCCAAAAAGAGGCCTTTCATTGTTAATGGAAATATTGATATAAAATCTTATTAAAAGATTCTATTTTAAGCCGATAATTTAATAAAAAATATTTCCATCAAAAAATGTTTTCGACCTTCATGTTTGAGTACGTTTGTACTTGCTTCCTCTTTTAAGCTTCTGAAGAATGCGTTACCAATATTCATTCTCTCGTTTTAGTGTGTATTACATCAAGTGATGAGTGATGAGTTTAAGCGATCGTTTGGAATCGTTATCGTTGTAACATGTTTCTCATCGTGTTTATGTGCACTAGTGTTGATTTATCCCCTGTCTCGTTCACTGCGTTTCCGAACGCAGACATTAGCAGACAACAGCGCCCACTTAAGCAGGTGATTGGATGACTACCATTGACATTATCGTCTAAGGTTTGTAAGGCATCACTGGTGGTTTCCCGTCCAGAGCACAAGTTCGTCTTGTATGCCATGTTCGGAAGGCAGGAATACCCGATCAAGATCATAACGCCTTCGTGAAGGATCGGATCTAGTTCGTCTCTTTGTCCGGTTGCTTTTTTTCTTTTTTGCTTCTTGGTTAGCCTCTAATCGGTTACAGCTTCGTCTACCGAATAAACCGGTGTTCGTCTGCTCTTAGTAGTCTCACTACTCAGTAAAAAATTGTCGTTACACCAACATACGTTTTCTGCCACTTGCATGCGTAGTTATTTCCTCCTGGTCAGAATCAAATTGAATCATTCCTATAAGTTTCCATTGGTGGATAGTCATCTTATTTCGAAAATATTTGCGCTTTAAAAATTGTTATAGCCATAGCCTAGTTTTTGAGCGTTGTAGAACTCCGCCAAATTGCAATTACTAGTCTCTGGACCTTTGAGTCGATTCTCTGGAGCTAAATCTAGTTCGTGTGAGGCGTGAATCAATTACGTCTCGAAAGTGGATTTGTGCAGAGGGGATAAAAAGGTGAAAATTGCTTCTATTTTCTAAATTCTGACATTTCTTGTAGTGTCCGTCTTGCTACATTTATCGAGGAGCTGAATAATTAAAAAGCTAGAAACGCCTTTTAGACTTTCGCGATGCAACCCGGACGAATTTGATGAATAAAAAGTTAGACAAACGCATACTAGTGCAATAGTCGATCTCTAGCAGGGTTCTATAGCCGATTTAACAGAGCACAAGTAAGTCATGGATATTTATGGGATTTATGATTATGAAATTTTAGGCAAGTGACACAAAATGGATGCTCTCCAATATTTTCAGTTATTGAAGAGACCTTATTTGGTGACAGGGCAATCGAAAGTATACAGAGTTTATTTCTTTATATTATACTATCGGTAACGAAAATATGTTGGGTTTCGTTAATGGTAACTAATTCATCTGGATGAAAAGTCATAGTAACTCAAGGAATTTGTTTATTTTTGTTGTAAACCTAATACTACGGGCCAAAGGTTGAAGCATATAACGATAAAAGCGATCGCACGGAAGACTTTTGAAGCATAAGTACCGGTAGCTGAAAATTTTTATATGCGCCTACTACTGGTTATATAGCCGTCAGTCTAGTGAAAAATGGAAAGCAGTCAATGTCGTTAGCGGTGGTTACCTTGGAGGTTGCCAAAAGTATTATATCCTATTGAGAGAAATTTCTCTGGGCAAATCTTTGAGTACGTCTTTCTTCGTAATATGTGCTAGAAGAAGAATCCAAGTGGAAAGCCTGTGCAGACCACTATAATATAACATTAAGCCCGTAAGGGGATTTTATTGTTTTTTTTTCAGCCGATAAAAAACCACGTTTTCTTTTGTCGGTAGCCTCTGTCGGTAGATAGTGAATCTTGTCATTTATAATCTGCTAGGGTAATAAAAGCGATAGTTATTGGCTTGGTTTGTTTGTGAGCTTCGTCCAGGTGTTATATGTCCATGAATGACCGTCTGTGAAGAGACAATTTTGATAAGCTTCTCACTTTGAGATTTGTAGATTAGAGAAAACCGGGAGAAGCATCGTGGACCGTTCGTTATTTGTGGGTGCTCCGCAAGCTCGTTGCAAGGTAAATTTAGTACAATAAATCAACGAAGAGCCAGTGCACTAAATGTGGTGGAAACATAGTGGGGACGTGACCATACGCAGAGACATCGGTCGCTAATAATTTTCTGGAACGTACGTGGACCCTTGCAAGTACGATTGAACGAACTGTTCACCGATGGCCACCTTTTTATCTGCTCACGATAGTAGGGCTGGGCATGCAGGAGGAGGCGGGCTAAGAGATGACCACCCTTCAGCGGTCGTAAGCAGCGCATTTTCAAGTGTTCGCTGAATAGATTTGACAGATCACCAAGTTTCACAGCATCAAGATATCTATCAAGCAAAATACTTAGCACACTCTCCATCTAGTCTGGCGTATAATTTTGCCCCATAATCCTCTTCCAACAATCACAACAAACTTTGACCTTCGCTTCTTTACCACTTAGTAAATATCTTCGCATATTTATTAAATTCACTTGAATAAATTTGTACTATAAAATCATAATCACCCTGTTAACTTAGGCTCGAAGTAAGTGAGGGACTTTTTAGACGTTCCTTCTTTGGGTCAAACTATGGTGCATGATTCTCTATTTGAATTTATGCCCATGTTCGAGTTAAGCCAAGCCAAAATAGTTGTAATTAAAATGTATTTTAGAAGTATCTTCAATTTTAGCTAAAATCTTATTCTTTTAATAAAAACTGTTTGCTACCCTTTTTCAAATAAGAAATTAAGCTTTTCAAATGTTTTCTAAGGTCATCATTTACAACAAAATAAATATGGTACATCAGAGAAAGATAAATATTTATGCACCTAATTGTGTATATAGCGCTAATATTTAAGTGTAACTCTCGAAAGAATATGTAGACATAAAACGGTACTAACACATATACTTGCTCTTCCTTCTTATATCGCGATAATACTTATTTGCCGATAGTTTAGCGAAACTCTTTCCCAGACTACAAGATAATTCTACTGTCGCTTTATACCTAAGAAATAATTTTAGTGCGCTATTTTCCGTAATTTGCTGGAAAGTCGCATACGAAAGCTAATAATAATCTTTACTCATTTTACCATAAACTTCACATTTGTTTACTAATTTCTACTACTACGTACCGCGATGAATTGGCAATTCGCACACATCCAGTACTAAAAGAAACAAACCGGTTGCCCTACAAGCCGAATGAGGACGATACTTAGTAAGATTTACCAATTAAATGCCATATCCTACAGTACTGTATGAAATCGCTAGAACGAGCGTATCTTTTCGTTACTTATTAACTACAGGGTGGTAAAGGTGTGACTGGGAATATAGCGGGATCGCTAAGAGTCTGACAGTTATGATAGGCAGCTTGAGAATTCAGGTACCCGACACACCGAAATAGTCTATTCGCATTTTTGTTAATATGGAGGAAAACCAACGTTATCACCCAATATCATTCCCATTGTTTTTATTCTTACCAGCAGGTTCTATAAAATCATAACTTTCAGGGAAAGTGCACTATTAACATCTTTATTATGCATGAATGTCGTCGAGCGAACGAGAAAACCGTTCAATAGAATAAGAGGAGCATTTCGTTTATTTTAAGTGTAGAAGGGCACTCGTTCATTACACAGTCTAGTCAGAGGAAGTATCAATTTTGCAACACCAGTTTTGCCGTGCATTTATAAAAAAGGATTTCAAATTTTTAGTTTTACGCAAATGTTTACATCATTGTGAAAATTGGAGACAAACGTAAGCAAATATTAAGGAACTGAGCGTATTCAACTGAAATTCATACATAAAGAATATTTTAAATGTGAAGTCGACGAAAACGATTTAAATGATACCTCAATCTTACAGATCCATGACAGAAGATACCAGAAGGTGTAAAAGCAGAATGTTAGGATCGAATTATACGTCGCATTATTTTGATATTCATTTTAATTGTGCCCCCGTTTGCCGTAGCATTTCAAAATGCTAGTAATCCCTATAACTGAATGGTGTATTGGAAACTTCTATTACCCATAACGTAAACGTGTCTACATGTTAACCTGAATGTAAAAGATGACGACACTTCCAAAAAGTGACAGTATTCAACAAAAAAAGAGCCTTCGTGGTAATGCCCCTCAAGTTCCCGTCCAAAACTTAGCAACGCCGAAGTTAAATAAAGCGAGACGCAGAGCTGCTCACCATTTATTTTTAACACTGCATGTTAAAACCAACACATTAGAAATGAAGAAGGGAGGTGCGAATTCTATCTCACAAGCCTTAGTGATATTGAAAAGTCATCTTTTCCACAATGCGGATCCCGTAGGTCAGATGTACCTCATCCGTCTAGTCTAAGCTATAGCTATGCGACTTTCGCTCTACATATATGTGAACCTAACACGTCTGTGTTCTTGGAAAGCTTACTGCATGCTCATGAGATACTTGCCAGAGACGCCTCTTGCGTAGTTTTAGTGCAGCATCTGTTAGGACGGTTATAACTACCCACAATCGAACAGTTCTGTAAGACTTCATGCATTTCTCGGTCAGGCCAGGATATGAAAACGGCTAGAGTATAATAAACCCTCAAGTAAACATTTTGAGCAGGCAAAATATTCATTTAGGCAGGAACGCGAGAATGACGAGCAGTCCTTCCCTCTTTCGTTCTGCCAAAAAAGGCGCGACCTTTACATTTCGTGCATACATTCTCAAATATGTAGAAAATTTGCATAGGATAGAATATAAACTGAATGTTGGAGCCGTACATTTTATGTGGAACCAACTGAACCCGGGTTCGTAGATAGAAATATAAAGGAGATACGAATGCATTACGTAGATTTAATGCTTGTGTCGATTGTGAATATACGTGGTTTCCAGCTTCCTCGAAATTGCTGAGAACTGAGTTGATTAATAATTTTGTCAAGACTAACAGGAAAGACTGCTATAAAAACAGCGCTAATGAAAGTAGTCCCGATTTGAATAGAAAATGGGATTTCCGGAAGTTTGTCGGATTCCTGCAATGAATCTACTGCGGTATAGGCCAAGGAACATCTGCGTTGATCTTTTATTAACACGGCAATGTAATATTGTAAGCGCGAACCACAGTTTATTTAAAAAAGCTTAGGTTATGTAACACTATTCCCGACTGAAATCTACCCTACGTACCTTTTTAAGGGACACGATCTACTTGGCCTAGTTGCACTCTATACCGCTGTTTCTCTGGGCAAACTACGTCCAATTTGAAACTTTATCTTGAAGTACGTTTGGCTGGAGTCATCACGGGCCTTCTAATCTTTTCCAGACGCATATCATACTAGCTAACACCTCCGCGTTCTTCATACGATTCGCTCTGTTAGATTCTTTCTGCAAACTTCCCCTTACCTTTTAAGCGCCTTCTCCGGCGGAACGGTCCCTTGTGTCATCACACAACTCTCCCTCCCCTTGTCTCGTTCTCCTCTTTTCATATAGATATATGTATGTGCGTATGAATGTATGCATGTGAGCGTCGTCAGATTTCGAGCGTGGAGGTACGAGGGATACTTGGCCATGAAGACATCCACGAAGCTTCTGCAATGACACTAAAACCAGTTTAGTGACAAGGCCATTTCTGACAGTGGAATACAGGGGGGGTCACTCCGGGGCACGCACGTACACTCGTATGAATATGCGAGAAACTGCTACGGCCGCCACAAACTAACCGGAAGAAAACAGCCCTTGTGCAGTAGTAATTGCTTCACTAAGATAAGGACACGGGTATTCTTAATGCTTATACGCGTTAGATTGAGTGTACAGGTATCGCGTATCACACGATACGCGACAAGTTTGAGCGGCGCACTATTAGGCCTGCGTAGAGATTGTTGCGACAGTCTGCACGTCAACCAAACCACCTATGCCACGCGTTACATCGAATTAACATATAGTTTAAATGGAATTTAGTTAGCTCGTATCTAAATTTATCCCCCCGCAAATCTTTCGAGAGAGGAATACTGAGTGCATGATCATTCAGTGACTTCAGCTACAACTTCAAATGGCGATGATGAAGCAGTACAGACAGCACGATCTAACAACTCGGATAAAAAGAGAACTTGCTGCTGAGTTGCTCTGTTTGAAAATTGCAGAAAAAAGGAGTAAAAAGAGTCGGAAGAGAGGGCAGCTCACAATACAACGCAATCTTCAAAAGCGAGAATCGGAAACGCTCAAAAGACATACATCTACCATAGCCAAAACTTGCGGAGCAAACCCTTTTGCGCAGCAGTTGATATTTTGCCACTGTACGAGATGGGATATAAGGTGGCGCAAAGGTGGACGACAGGAATGAAACTCTTCCCGTAATTTCCTTCTGATGCATTTTTTACCGTTCTGATTTGTCTCCTCTTCACCTCATTTCTTTCACAGTATCACTGCAGCAATAAAAACAAAAGAGCACTAGGAGAGGTGGAGCAACAAGTTCACAGTTTTTGTCTCTTGTTCTCTAAATTTTGTCTGCCATAACCGAAGATTTATCAGTGTGTGTATGTCTGTAAAAGAACAGCGGGGATGGTAACGAATAAATCGTTGTATCAGGACACCTTAGAATTTTATTATAAATAATGTATATTCGTTATACATTCAGGCTAATGTACGGTGGGCGCACTTTGAAAATTCTAAAAATGCGGAAGCACACGAAACATTTATCTAAAAATATGCTCTTAGAAAATACCACGCCAACAACGTTTGAAGACATACTTGACATTTTGCCATTTTTATTGAAAAACCATTATTCTCGTGAGCAATAAAATAGTGGAAAAGTGAATATTAATAATAATTGAAAAGAAAATATCACGGTCTGCGGCTAAAGTTAATTAATTGAAAGTATGGTACGGGTATTGCCTATTTTATAACATTGTATTTTATGACGAAAGGCCGTAATAATAAATTTATTTATGAAGTCATCGACTATATTTATCGGTGGGTAGATTATAACGACCGACATAAGCATCTTAAAAGAGTTTTTATCATCACCAGTGGTGTTTAAGCTCTTGTAGAGAGAACTTTATAGCCAGTGCTGTTTTTTATCGTGGAATGAAAGATGCTAATGACCTACAGTCGATTCTCTTATGTACAGCATATTTCGCCGATTCTTATTAACGTGAGCAATGCTTTTCTTATCAGACACATACCACGTATTTCACATTATGTTTGTCTCATATATTTCATTCCTTAATGGGTAAAACCTAGAGAATTAATTTGCCAATTACGGTTGACGCTAACGAACTCGTAGAAGTCAGAAGAAATGGCTTCATGTTAAAAGTGTACGTATTCATCCTCGATCCAGGGCTTCACCACGTGTCGTTAGGCAAGAGAGTCAGTTGCAGCATATTGCGTGCTCACAATTAAACGGGAGTCCGTTCTTTCCCGATGAGCAAATGGTAATATGGTACTGTGGTTCGCCATGGGTGACTTAAACGATTTTAGGAAATTCTGTCAAAGCGCCGAGTAAGTGCCATAACTCTTCAAAGAAATAGTGATCGAATTCCAGACCCATTGCGCATCAACTTGACAATTAATTAGTTTTGGGTGATACGGCAAAGAGTGGAAGGTAAACATGTATCGCTCTGACGAGAACCAAAAAAAGCAGTTTCGCGTTTGCCAAATAACTTGGCATCGATATTCAGATAACGCGAACATGATGAAAATCCATCGTGGTCGGCTAGAGGGGTTGCTTGCTAGTGTGAGCCGTTTTCTTTTGTGGGCAAAAAGATCAACTTTTCAATACGCTCAAATAACTTACTCTATAGATCCATTTCGAGAGAAGAGGATTCCATAGTTATGGAGAAAATCACTGTTAAAGCTATCGCATATTCACTAGCGGAAATGCATAACTTTCCACGTAGCGTGTACCCAGACGGATACGATTGTGCTCCTATTCATGTTAGACCCTTATCAATCCCAATATATAGTGGACAACATGAAACCAGCCTTTCTGTTCTTTTGTGCTGGTGTCATGTTATATTTCGTTCACGAAAATCTGTACGAAATGCAAATGTCATTTTTACGATGAACCTAAATTAGTGCAGTGAATATATGAAAAACATAGGAGCAACAATGTAAACATGAATATAACTTTATTTGCAAACTATGTCCACTACAATAATATAGTGAATATTTTTTGCTTTTCTAAAAGCGAGTGGCTAAATTAATCCGATAAAGTGATAATACTAGCACTCATTTTTTTTAACTTTAATAGAAGAAAACTACTATTAGTCGATTGTAGTACTATGAGTCGATAATTAGTCTTGCACTTTCTAAGCGAAGAAATAAACGCGCAAGTGACTCCCCAACGTGTGCGCAAGTGACTTTTAAGTGACTAAAGTGACTCCCGAACGTATGCGCAAGTGACTTCTAAGTAACACAAGTGACTCCCAAACATGTAAGCAAGTGACCTCCATATTGCCGAAACAAGTTTGGATTTCTTCGAAGCTTTCTAACCTTACAGAGCACGCATTAATTGAGAGAACGATTTACGTTGGAAGTATATTCTACTCCATAAAACAATACGGAATACAGTTCATGATATCCAGAAAAAATTGAGTTTATTATCTTCAACGGGACGAGTTTGTGATACCTAAAAGAACCCGTTTAACTCTCAATATTTTAGTACCCGGTCTAAAATATCTCCAAGACTTAGTTTTATATTTTGCGGGTATATACCGCATATAATTTCTGCAGACACGATTCATCCCTGTTGCTTATATATAAGCGAGACTTCACTTTTTAGGATGTAGACTAATTCTGCCTTATTGAAGCCTTAGCAATTAAGAGTCCAGACTTTTATCACCACACGCACATATGAATATAAGTATCCATCTGGCATAATATTGAACAATAAATGTCATAAAGTGTCGAATTATTAAACGGCTGAAATCATTCGAAGGCTTAAGATGCTTCTGATACAAACAAAAAATCAGAGAAAAAATGCTGAGAATTTTAAAAGACTGGAGGTAAGCAGATCAGAAAGAATTACACACAAAAGGACGAAAGGAGCGAAAATTTATACTTCTGTCAACCCAAAAGCTGCGTTTACGATTGCCAGCTGTATCAAAATGTGTGAAACGTTAAGACAAAAGTAGACATTGTGTTTACGGTTGTACTCAGATATCCATGTTTCCAACCTTTTTGCATTGATTGAACATTTAAGCTATCTTTGTTGAACCTTTTTTATATTAGATAGTGTCTGAGTGCAATAAGCTTTGAAGGAACGGTAAAATGTAATCGACTTTCCTTAAAACGTATGTTAACATTTGATTCTTTTTGTTATGATTCAGCGGTAGCTATGTATAACAGCAGCTTATAGAAGCTCCTGTTTCTGAAGAATCTATGAAAAAATACAAAATTATCTCATTGGGCCAGATATGAGAAGGAAAAGTCTACGACCTACTCTGTTTGAGGCATCTTGGAAAAAGAATTTACCAGCCGAAATTGTTAGGAGCAAATCCAATCCGCTTCCGCGTATGGTCAAAACGGATTCCAAACAAGGTCACGTAGCACGCGACTTCTGGGCTATGTCCAGCCGTGCTACGTCGAGTAGATATCTGGCTTTAATAAATGTTTCACTGTTCAGGTTGGCCAGCACTCGGCAATTCCTTTTATTTACATACCGTAATAAACCACAGAAGTCGTGCAGTGTTAGTGAAACGTTTCCTTTCCTGGTTAATTTGATCATAGAAGGATAACAACATATATGCTTCTTTACAACCTTTTTGTTCCAGAAATGCCGCCGAATTGCTCTAAATGTAGGACAAAACATATGCTCACATCTTAAATGCAGTCAATCACGGAACTCCGATATTGTGTAAACTTCAGTGTTTCGGAGTTTATTAGAAAAATTCGTTTGAGCACTATTACAACATGGAAAGCCCACGAATGTGGTTTTAAAAGTTTTGTAGAGTGAACGCTCGTTCTGTATGCACGAACTTTAAGAAGCTTATTATACGATGGCATGCAATATTTCTACTTTCGGTTTTCAAAGCTATACCTAGGGCCATCACACATATAACACATTTACTCTAGTTCGTAATGTTTTTTCGACTTAAAACATATGAAATACATCGTGATTCGTACTAAGCAGAAACTTCATGTACAATCCAATTGGCTTTGCTGCGTTCAAGAGATACATTATTTTGGATTTTTTGTTTTCCCTATAATGGAGACCCCGTTTCGATGACAAACTGAATAAGTATTCATACCTAGTACAGCGTCACGATATGCATCGATGATGATTGATCCAAATTCTTGATCTGGGTGGTTATACCGGTAGAATGTCAGGTGACTAAATTAAATTGGAAAAGTAACATGCTGATGAAGACCCTAAGTGCCTTTCCCAAACTTGTTTACCAAGAGGCAATTGAGTGGCGGTAAAAAGCCCGAGAAGACCGGAATTACAAACTTAAAACCATGGCAGTGAATACGTATTTGAGCTGAACGTGATATTATTATAAGTGGGTTTTAGCATTCTGAAATCAAGAAACGAACAAATATGCGTCACTTCACACGCTAATGTTCATGTCTATTTTTCATTCCGAATATAAAGTGAGCATATATTATAATTCGGACAGTTTCAATATTGATTACAATATTGATTGCCACTATTTCTGGCACGAGAAACTGTTTTTCGTGCCATATTAGGCCACGTTATTCAAATCAATATATTAAGGCATATTTGTACGTTGTCTAACACATCTTTTAACTATTTTGTATCGTTCTCGTTTTTCATCTTTGTTTTAGCTGTCGACATGGCGCATGATGTGCCGGGCTTGCCTAGTGCCAGAACCGCCCCCCGAGTCAAACGCGAGCTTAGAGACTCTGACCCAGTTATCAGTATCAGTGGCATTGTCCAGCCCACTATTTCTTCTTCAAATACTACTAGACAAACAGTCAAAGCCTCGTCGCACCTAACCGTGGCGGATTCGTTAACTCGGTCCGTTCGCGAACATTCGTGTAGAGACTTGCAGAACACGCAGGCAACGCACCGCGCGCAGCGTAATAGCGCACGCAGGCGCTCGAAGACGTTGCCGTCAAAGACCAAGCGTCTATCAGTGTATAGCCTTTTAGCGAAGAGCAGCGTGCGAGTTTTAGGACGGTTTGCCTTGAACGACACGCTCGACCTAGTCAAGCATTTGTCAAGAAACTATTCCTTTGCTAGTGGGTCAGACTGTACTGTCTCTAAGCGGCCACGGGGGTGGCGTACGGGCCTGTAGGCCGTCGCTGGTCATAGGCGAAGAAGCGGGAAGAAGGACAAAAGCTCCATAGCGGATTAGGTGCGGTACCGAAAGGCCTCAGGGCAACGGCAATCGAACTCAATAAACCCAACGGAGGGTCGCCCGCTCACGGATCGTTCGAACCACATAGCAGACTTGTGGAGCGCCCGAGCGCCAGCCTCGTCATACATCAGCTCTTTAACTGTATGACCTCTTCGAGCACTCGTGAAACCGGACGTTGCTGTGCCTTGGCGAACCGGCAGGAAGCGAGATAGCGTCGACGAGTTCGAAGCGCGACCTATAGACACGTATAACATATCTTGCGATAAAGAAGGCTGGCAGTAAGGCAGATTTGTTGTGTCTCCGTGCGTATACGACAGCTAAGGTTGCATGCGGTCGGTCCAGGCTAAAGCTACGGAGACCTGAGCAAACAGGCGTTACGCGTCTGCACGGTTCGGGCAGGGCGAACCGCCGCTTCCGAGGAAGTCACTTCTTCCATGTCCGCGTTCACTAAGCACCCCAGCACCCATGTTTTCTTTCATGTACAGGACAAATCGGCCGCCCAGCAAGGTATGTACGTACCGATTTTATTTCTTCTTTTGTTCGTCGTTTTTTACTAGCACGTAGCATTTGTACTGTGTGATTGTAAGCTTGTTTCGCGCCTTGCATGCTGCGGTGTGGTCCGTTCAAGCAAAACGCCCTGTGCCGAAGGGTAAAGACATTATTTCGCTACATATTTTCAAGTAGGTTGGCCTGCAAGCTATTTGACTGTTATGTTCTTAACTGTAACTTAATCTTTCTGGTCAAAGGAAAGGCAGCTCAAAGCTTAAGACCTTATATAAGGCAATTGATATTATAAAGAAAAGCTTATATTTATTTCTTTCAATCTCTCCCTTCCAGTCTCTCCACGAAGTGATACTTGAATATGGAGAGCATTCAAGACGACGTTGTTTTAGTACACATTCACGTCGAACTAGAATTTGAAGTTTCCAATCAGATTAAGACCCAATGCTATACATGTATTGTGCCATCAATGACAAAAGACAAATTAATGATACATTGTTCCCCATTGTGGCCTGGTTGTAGTAGGAGTCTGCTGATGAAAATCAAAAGGATATAGTGTGCACTAGTAGTATGCACTAGAAAATATTATGACTGGCTGCTAAGCCCATTATTGAGCAGACTCAATTAATAGTAAGGAATAAATTAAACCACTCAATATTTTATTTTAGTATTTAAAAAAATCCCTTCATAATATTAGTAGGAAAATAGTGAACTATATAGTCGTTATCCTCTTTTACTTTCAAAATTAAGTTTGTTGTGATTTGATCTTCTGATGCAGGTATTTTGCAAAAATACCGAAAAATGCTTAAACACTTCTCCGAATTGCTCTAGTGACTGACGTCATAGGACATGGCCCTGTATGAGATCCTCCAACTCAACGTTTACAGGTTTAGATGGCTTAATGCGAGGCGAAGGACAAGCGCCCCTTTGCTCGCGAAAGGTTAATCCATCTGTTCTAGCTTAGCCTGTGCGATTCTTTGTCGAAGGAAGACCCATTAAAACTGTAAAAGAAATGCTGATGGTTTTCTCCGCAGATGCTAAGCCTTCTATGTTCGGTGGAAGCTCTATTTCGACACAAAAGTTGTTTACCTTAATTTTTACTTACCTGTCAGTGAAGCTCAGGTATCCAAAGAACAAGTCAAACCCCCTGGGGCTACTGATTTTGTTACGTAACAACACCATGTTATCAAGACGAAATTTAGGCCGTGCGAAAGGACTCAGATAATTACAATTATGATGCCTCTTTGTGGATTGTCATTGGCCAGCTTGTACGTTTGTGTCATTGAAAGAAGCTTATTTGCTCTGTATGAGGGTAACTGTTTAATTAGACTTGAGTGATTCTGTGAGATCCTTAATTATTTTTCTCCGTCTGTACCTGTTCTTGTGCATTGTAGATGTAGAGCGCACCCAGGAAATAAAATTTCAGTATCAATCCGAAAACAACTGCCTCGACCAATCGACAAAGAGTTAATTATACTAGTTCCAGCGAGAGCTGTTTCATTAGATCATCTATGCATAAACAGGTTAGATTTAGTCCGTAAGATTTCTTTCCCGTTGAACAATCATATAGATTAGGTAGAACATATTTTTTCATGTAGTTTAAATAAAAAAGCTGAATCCAACGTGTTCCCTTCTGGATAACTCACAAATATCTTATGTGTACTTCAGATTTATCCGATAATTCAGGCGACTGGTAACTCTTACAAAAACACCAGCATCCAGTAAAAAAAGTTAGGTTGACCCTATCGACATCCATGGCAATAAAACTGACTCACCTAAAAGCGCTCGATGATCCGCAGACTTGGCCATACAGGTCGGCATGTTATGACCAGTATTTTGTATTTTGGCATGTGATATAAATGTGTAGCTTACTTTTGTGTCTAGTAGTAGCTTACCAGATGAGTTATAGCGAATTAAGTCGTGGTCAGAGACAATAACGTTTCTACATGAGGCCGGGCAACAGCAGAATGACCTCTTTGCTGTCCTCTAATTATGCCTCCGCACAGACGTCATTAGGTTGCCATCTGTTATTTGCGTGCTAAGTTTGGCGTTCGTAGCTAGGTTATCCTCTCTTGCGTTTTCATACCCGCAACATTTTCCTTTCACAATGGAATTTAGAAAAATCTCTAGTTAGGAAAGAATTACTTAAAACGTGCTTTATGTAGGTTAATTGCAGAGAAACCCGAATATCCACGCTACTCTGATGTTAGCAGAATACGTTATTACGTAGTATCCTTTCTGCACTATTGATGATTAGACAAGCTTAGTCCTTTCGATATAGCGCTGTTTGTTTATTGTATGTATCATTGAATCGAATTGACTCGATGCGTATTTTAGACAAAGTGCGGATAAGATTCAGGCTGGAAACGCAGCATTAGGTAAGATACATTTATTATGCCCACATTGAGATCGCAGTGTATTAGGCATGTCATCATTTTAATTTAACGTTTGACCCAGGCATAGAAAACTATTTAAGTATTTTTAGGTAGGGGTATTTTTACTATTTAGGTAGGAGTTGGTGTCGAAGTACTGAACAACACTGACACGTGGTATTTGGTGGAACCAACGCCTGGCAGCCTTATAGCTGCAGTGAACATCTAAAATACTCAATAGGAGCAAAGTAGCCGGTTAATTGATGCTATCGAAAATCGATTGAGAGCAAGAGCTAACCGTGCGCCAGTCTCTCCCGCTAATTCTGTCTCTTCTTAGAGAGACAATTAGAGAACTACCATTGGACACTTCAAACTTTTACTACTGGCATCAGTGGGGAGCACATTAACTAATTGGCAAGATAGCTTGTATGGTATGACTGCAATATCTAGAAGATGTCCTCAGGTGTGTAAATAAAGCATACAGGAAATCCCTGCATGCCAAGCCTCAAGGCTTATTTGACTAAAAACCTAAATATTTCTCTGTATTATAAAAATGGTTGGAAACGTATATTTCGGATTTCCAATTGCAGCATTTTTTGATAGGCACACCTATGACAAGCTTACAAAGGTACCGGAACTAAATTTCCTATATGTCTATTGAAGATGGTCCTATGAAATGAAAATGCCTATTTATAATGAAGAATTTCAAAATGCTTAGTAGTTTCTATTGCATAAGATCGAAAGGCTTTTATTACGTAGGGTCGTGGTTATTGTTCTCTCATTTATGCTCAAAGAATTCTCGTTATCCTCTCAAGTATGCGCTTCTTATGCATAGACGAATTATTTTCGCAATATCGATTTCCGTAAGAATACACAGCAAAGCACAACATCTTTAAGTCGAAAAATATCACGTGTCTCGAGAGCTACAATGCTTCCGTGAACGCTTTCGACACCGTCATGAATTATCTTATTTAAGAATCCGACGGCATGTGGGAACGTCTCTTAAAAAATTATCCGAATTCCCAAAATGGATGAGCATTCTCAACATGACAAGAAATGACGCATGCTCTTAAGTGATCTTTAGGTGGCCTAGGTCAAAAAACGACGATATCGTGATAACGTCACCCCAGTCTGTGCAGCTCTTGTTGCAGCTTTTACAAATAGCGCTTTTGTATGTACAACAGAATATACCATATGATATACCATTTGATGTACAACAGAATATACCATATGAATCTATCTAACGCGTAGATGAATAAAATTGTCATCGTAGAGACTCGTGAGCTGGGCGGTCACCTGAGGCACTAAACTATATCCACCTTCAGTTCACCTTAATTCTTTAGAAGGGTGAAATAGATAGGCATATGTCGTATTTCACGATAATTGTTTAGGCAAGGTGATATAAAGATGGCGTGTACGTGTTGCCGAGCTCATAATTTTGTAAAAAGAAACTGGAGACTCACAATGTTTTCCTAATAGTTCGGTGTGCGGGAACATTATATCCGTTTACTATTACTATCACATTCATTAAGATTTTTGTAGAGAAGGCCCTTTCATAGAGGCCCATGAAATCTGATTGAACGGATTCATTACTTAGGGGTTCAGTCCTCCGATGCCAGGATGGCGCTCGACAGGAACGTCACGGCCAGTATTATATGACAGATAATTATTGTTATTAAACGGTGATCGGACACAAGATAAGAAAATTTGCCTCTAACGTGGACTTGATTAAAAAGCAATAGATAGAAATTTCGCATATAAATGCCATGCCTTAGCCAAGTCTTTAACAGAAGTCACTCTTCTCTTGTTCTGTGCCTGTACCTGTACTTCCGATCCTGCTTGTCCTGTTTCAGCGAGTCCTCCTGGGGGGGCGGCCCGACGTTCGGGCGGCTCCGCGCCGGGTCTGGGGGGCCACAAGCCCCAGGGGCTGAGTCTGGCCACCGGTAGCAGGTTGTCAGCGGACCATGCCTCTCTTCTAGCCCATGGCCCCCACAGCCACTTCGGTAACATGATGGGCGCAGCCGGAGCACCTGGTCATCATCACGCCCCGCACATCGCTTCTCATTTATCCGGACATCAACAGCAAGTAGGAGCACAACAACAGCAACCTCACAGGTCAGTAGCTCCTTGATTGTACAATCTATGTCTACCAGTTAAAATTATGCGCACGCTACCCACCCGTGCATTAAAGCTACATAGAACTACACGCAGCTAGTTCTCCATCATAAGTTTATCGGAACTTCATCTAGTCACCTGTGCGCTTTTGAAAGCGGGAAAATGTCTAAGTTTATTTGAGAAAAGTTGGATGGCAGCAATGGCGTATTTTTTACTATAAATCTGAGCGACGTAAATGTGAGAGGTTAACCCCGTATTTCAAAAAAGGTATAAAAAGGTAGGTATTGTGGGTTCGAGTTGTTACTTTTTGCACACGTAATTGCCATAATAAAACGTTCGCTACGAATTCGGCGTGATTACGAAGAAAACCTTTAAATATAAAAATGTACACATCTGCGCGGTAAATATATGCCACACTAGTTTACGACTTAAGAGAGCCGTATCACTGGCACTTGCTAATAATGTTGCCAAATTCAGGTTATATTGAGCAAAGAAGCACAATCGAACTACTGAACATTTTTTGTTAAATTTAGTGCCGCTATTCTTCGAAAAACTACAACTTCATAATGGATAAACATATAATTGCTATTCATGTTCGTCGTTCTTCATGCTTCGTCATGCGTTCGTCATGCTTATCGGGTTATCTGGCCGCTAGCAGACGATCCAAATGGAGGTGTTTAGTTATCTCAGAGGTTAAATAGATAATTTGTCGAATCATTTGCTTGATCGTAATCGCACTTGAAGATCGTAACAACCCATATTATGGCAATCCTTGCGTTTCGATATTTCTGTATTTATATCTTTCAAAACCTTTGTGCTATTCTACCATTCAGCATGCAGAAGCACAGAACAACGCTTAAATTACAAAAATAATCCAAGCTGCTTTTGTGTAACTAAATTATGCACCTCATTAATGTGACACGGAAGATGGATTCGTACGTTATAGATTAATTCAGCTAAAGTGATTGGTTGCAAATTGTTTCTACGCCTTTTGGAAACTTGTTTGGTGTATTTTAAATGCAATTCCTTCTAGTATAATATAATATAATATAATATAATATAATATAATATAATATAATATAATAT
>MNPL01023178.1:0-15662 GCA_002081605.1 Tropilaelaps mercedesae
TATATATATATATATATATTTATATATATATATATATATAGTTATTACATAACGGGTACCCTATGTGCGTGCGAAACTAGCCGAACCAGCTTTCCACTAAACGTTTCTATTTATGAAAAAAAATAGTGAATGTCATGGCAGCACATCCGTTTGAACCACATACACAGCAGTTATCAGGACGGCGGCAAAGCTGTTTGGCGACATTAGAAAAACGTGAATGCTTTTTTCGGACAGGCAAATATAAAAAATGAACGTTACTGCACATATCGCAAATATTTGAAGATTCCCCATTGGGTTGCTTTTCTGCTCCTGTTAATATTACCATGTTTTTAAAACGGAATCAGCTGAATCATAACGGACTCAAACAAATCCTCTCAGAACAAAAGCAGCGGTGACAGAGTGATTAAGTCGTAATAACATCGGGTCAATGAACGTAACCATATATTGCACGTTGTAACCTCAAAACGCGCGTTGCAAATAATGTCGAAAACGTAGGTGAAAAAACATTAATTCTGTAGTGAAACAAGTGCAACAATTTCAACAATTCCGATTTAAATAGCGGTATGGCGGTATTATCGTCTGAATACTATGACCTCGGTTTTTATATATTTTATATGTAAAGAGTTGATTCGAAATGAGCTCTCTGATAAAGCAGCCAGTTAACTTGAATAATTAAGGTAGTCAGTCCTTTATTGTATGTTATTTAAGGTCGTATCTGCCACGTTCGAGTTCGTTTCTAAAAAAAGGATTATACTTAGCAAGAAAGTTTCCTTACATGTTTAGCCATGAGGGAAATTATATTCTTGCCGAATAGCAATGTATAATTTTCTTGCCGCGCATTTCCTATCGTCTGCAACAGTACTTCGTTAGGGAACAGACTCGAATCCATAGGCCCAGATTACGGTCACACATTATTTACTTTTAGCCTCGTTGAATCTTCAAATTTGATTAGCCGGATACCCGCACAGAAGATGATACTGGCCAATGGGCCAACGCACTTCATTAGGAAAAGTGACTTTGTGCTTATTGTTTTCCATAGCTGATCTATTTTCGCAGAAATGCTTCCTCGCAAATAATACGGTGTAGTAATAATAGCAGAATGTATAGATAAATGGATGGTAAATTAAACAGCTTGTTTCCTTACTTATAAAGTTGGTCCAGCTTTGCAATATAATCTACAAATTAACAACCAAAATAAAATGTCTTAACTTGCCAAAACAATTGGTGCGTTTTATGCTTTTCCTCAATGCACACAACCATCAAATAAAAATTTGCTACTAAAGCTTGCCCTTTCTATAGAATTGGGTAATAATGTATGTTAGAGAACTAAATCACGGTTAATACATATTAAGCGTAATTCTGAGGTCTCTGATTAAATCCCAGTTGTTGGCTTTTAGTTTACGAATTCAAAAGTTCTCGAAAATCTCATTTCTTCTTTTTGTTTTAAGACGGAAGGCGAAATTTAGTGAATTGATTTTTGGTGAACCACAGTGAGGGGTGACTAAGCCTCTAAGCAGAAGCGTCACCAGTTCTCTGAACGACTAAACTAGAATATGCTCTAAATCGTAAAAAGTAAATTTACCACTACTTTATGACAAACATATCTCATTATATATTGTTATAAATCAACGTAATAACGATTTTATGGAGAACTACGTTTGGACCGTTCACCAACATTCTAAAACGACTGTTAAAATAGGAGGATGCAATTCCTGTGCACTATAACAAATCGTTATTAGTGAGGTTGTATTTTCCTTGCTTAAAAGTTTCAAACCAATTTATAAAAACCATTATCAGTTACCATAGCTTAAAAATCACTTACTGAATATAACTCAAAAAACCCACTCCACCTAGGTTAATGAATATTCAGAGAGTAGAGAATGTCTTTTTGTTTATTTCAATACACACCTGCTTAAAAATCAGGCGAAACAAACATAATGATATGCAGCAATATAATTATGAAAACAACTGTCCCACACGTGTAAAATTTTCGGTAAGGATCTATGCTCATCCTTTCGGGCGTGAAGGAAGGGCCGAAATACAATTTCGCCTATCAGCTCATTGAGGTGTGAAGACTTCACCAAACAGAGTCACAAACGAATGGTTTAACAGCCTTAAGCCCATTTTTTCTTTAAAGACTAGTGCGCTCCACCCAAGGTAGAGACGCAAAAAAATCGATTCCTGTCTTATACTCAATCTAATGCAGAGTATCCGATCGGAATCGTGCAATGTTGTAGCAAGAACCGACAAAATATTACCTCTAAACAATTCCCCTATATTCCTAAATGAATTGAAGTAAATGCATCCTACACAACAGCCGTTTTTGTTACAAGGTTGATATCGACGTTTTTGCTAAGTGATGCTATCTTAATCAACGGAGTATTGCAATCTGCATAGGTCTCTAAGTAAAAAACGGTGAAACATAGCGGATGCGTTACACTATTATTGAAGTCATATCAGATAATTCCCAAGGCACTTCACAGCCGATACTGCCTTTATTAAAAAATTTACGAAATCAGAGCCTAAAACTAAAAAAGGTTAGTGTCTATCGAGCTCTCCCTTGGAATCCATTCAACTTATGAAATCGTCATGGCTATAGGACATAGCCAGATAAACGCAAAATCGCGCAGTGAATTAATTCAGTGTTCTATCAGAATAATTACATTCACAGCCCTTGTAGTTTCGAGTTAAACACCAGAAATGTTGCTGAAGCGATTCTTAATACCATAATAAAGCTAGTATGGATTTCTCGTGAATGCTATGCAAAGTTGAGCTACAATTGGGCTAGTAGCTAAAAGTACTTTTTAGTTGAGCTGTGCATTGCATATTTAAACATAATATACGAACATACTGACCACAACATACATATAAATATGGTCATTCACATCGGAGGCGCGTGAGTGGCTTGCGTGGCCCCCCAACAGAAGGTAGACCGCCATCTGGTTTGTCCACGACGAAGAGATCGGTTTATTAACGCTGAGGCGGACGTCGCAGTAGAACAAACGGTCCAGGTAGCCCGGGTCGTCAGAACAGCAGAAGCCGGATCAACTAGGGCTTGTGTGTACCGAGATTGTGCTCAGCATGCTGCTGAAAGAAAAGTAGAGTCTTCGCGGCCAACAGAGATCGTGTCATCGGGTGCAAGATGGCGAACAGAACAATGCAGAGATGCAGCTGCAGTCTGAAGGCGGCAGATGCCAACGGGTCCCGTTCAACCAGGCGGTTGCCGCCTGCACAGCGAAAAGCGCCTGGAAGGCTCGCGTCTTGCGGCGGTTTGCAACGGCCCACCGACTATAGCTGGAGGACAGAAGATGCTGTATCGACGGAAGGAGGGAAGCGCCAGATGCCCCGTGCCCAGTCCAAGACGAAGACGAGGATGACGCCGACCGAACATCGATATCTGTTTTTTTCTCTTCCGCCGTTTTTCCGAAACTGCAATGCTACCAGCGTCGAGTGATGCTTCTGTGGCGCGTGGCAGGGGTGCGAGCGGTTGGGTTCTTTCACTGCTGGCGGAGGTGCAATGGCGTTGCCATTGCCCAGCTTATTGGAAGTCTCACCAAGAAACGGCTCGAGTACCTGCACCTTTTTTGCAAGGAGCAAAAAGCAAGACCTTGCCTAGATCCTTGCCTTTACCCTGACGGCTGAGGAAAAAGAAAGATCTTTCGTTTCTTCGCTTCCATTGCGGGCCTTGCGGAGTCGTCGGCGAACCGTTCTATGTGCCCTTATCGATCCTTATCATCTTCTAGGTGAGGACCAAGTCAAGCTAACTGCAGTGCTTCACGTTTACGGCAGCAGGACTATAAGGTTTGGAAAACTAAAGAGACAACTAAGTTATGGCACCACTAGTCCACTATCCTATAAGGCAATTTGGCGGAATGCTAACCTTCCTATCATCCAGATTATTTAGAAAAACCTCCACGGCAATATTAATGTGCAGCATAGGATCCAAAAAGAGAGAAAGGCATTTGGCTATGTGGCGGAATGTTCTGCATATATAGCATCATTATTCTCATTTATGTCAGAGGTGTATTTTGAGGAATAAACGACGATTTTATATTCAGTAGAACACACGAGTTACGGAGTTTGCATGTGACCTATAGTGGCAATCTTAGTTGAACGGCTTATTTTTGAGATAACGCTATCTTGTAGCTAAAAACCCACACTCGCGCGAATTTATGCTTAGTCTGACGTAAGCTCGCGCTGCAACTCTACACTACGCCTGTTTCTCACCGTAGACCCTATGCACCCCCAGAACTTAATTAAATACGTCTTGCACTTAATTACCATCCATATATCGCCACAAACACCTTATTACCAATTCTCCGTTTTGGCTCATATCTTGGTGGTGACTCTTCATAAACTGCAGAATCCGCAGATCGTATAGGAAATCATTCTCGCGACAATGTCTCGGGATTATTCTGAAGGATGGTAACTACGCTATGAGGCATCCTAGAAGGTAAAAATAGATTCAATGAATGTATTCTTGCTCTCATTCACAGCACTGCATCAAACAGCCTAACCCTCCAGGGCGTGTACACCAATAGCTTATTTATAACCGTTACACGAGGAGATGTGGTAGTTAGTGTACGAGGCATAATTGCCTTACGGGTTCACACGAAGTAAAAAGAACATGAGTTAAACGCATCTTTATGTTTACTGAAATTTAATAGAATGGTTATATAGTCAATCATATTGATCCACCATAAACGGTATGGTAGTTAATTAAAAACATTAAAAAGTCGGAGTAATAATACCGTTTTTACTGTAATGTACCACCGTGCTTTATTTGATTCTGGAATCTATGCAAGCTAACTTAATGCCGACTTCTAGTCGTATTTTCTTGCGATTTGTCAGCTCAATTTATCGTAGTATGAATATATTTTTATGTTCAGTGTTGATTTTTATGTGTTTTAGCCTGCTGGCTATGCTAGTTGGATCTGCAGAGTTTCCGCAGGGCGCTTCAAACTTTTTTCTATTTTTTTGCAGCTGACAATTAGCCCATATTGAATGTCTAATGCATCGCTTCCACATTACTTCGCAAGACGGACTTCATAAATATAAATATGCAATGGCGGGTATCGAACCCGTGCATCTTTCTGTCACAAAGTGCAAGCTAATGCAGCAAGCCATCGGGCTCGACAGAGTGCCCTCAATTTAGCGAGGTAAGGCCGCACCCCCAGGCGCTTTTAACTAGCGCAGAGATGTTCGGTGCTTCGTATCGCGATGGGGCAATCCGCTTTCAGCAGGCTTTCCCGCAGAAAGGCTTCAGATAAAAGGAAGGAGCCTTCGAGGGCGTTCAGCCGTCATGTAGCATTGGATATTGGTATCTTCCTGCCCCTTTGACCTGTCACAAAGCCACGCGGATCGACTGCAAAGGCAGATGACGTCTCCCCCACTTATTGGAAGTTATATTGGAAAGCCGTCCTGAGCGTTCACCTGCACTCGACTAGAAGTGACCAGAGCAACATTCCGACACCTTCGATTGGCGTCCGAAACCGCTTCACTTTCGCGGGACAATCCGTGGTAACCCCCGTACTCTATTCTCAAACGTCTGACGGACGACGCGCTTCTATAAAAAAAAAAAAACAGCGGATACACATAGTTATAAAGGACAGTAAAGAAATTGCTACATATATTAGACAAACGATATTGTATTTCAATCAAGACATGCTTTTTTCTTAACTTTTAGATTCATTCTTCTGTTGGAACGTTACTTTCATGATAGCTATGAACACTCATCGTCTTGATCCCACACAATGTTAGCACTATTTGACATCAGACGAAAAAGGTTGTAACTATGTGTAAACCCCCAACCACAGTTCTATTTCGTGACAGGCTTGCTTGGTATCACTGAAGTAATTATACAACTTATATTACATTTAAGTAAGTAAGTGTTGAATCGGCGTGCCGTGTTAGGAGGTCAGGTTTCTCTTCTCACGGATATCTGCTGCTAGCTGGCATGTTCATGAAGCATAGCTATGGCCCAGATTCGAGCTCGGTGGCTTGGTGTATTCGCGTGCGACTTGCGACCGTGAGAGACACATAGATGCACACGTTCGATCCTCGCCGTCGCACACTTACATTTATGGGGTCCGTACTGCAAAAAGCGGAAAATATTAGCCATGGCTCAGATTAAAACGGTAAACACGGCTAGTCGCTGCCTGAAATTGCAGCCAAATTCCTATGGGCTTGAAATCCTAGGCTGGTGTAAATTGATATTTACGGCTGTCTTCATAGACCGTCTATGGCCTATTATACACTAGGTAACTACTTCAAACACTATCTAAAAGAATGAAACTAGGCCCTTTAACATTCGCTTAGAGTGTTAAGTGATCCAACCGTGCCAGCAATGACAGTTTGAATTAAACGTCTTTGAAATGCCTAAGATCAATTCTAGCGATTTCTGGGCCGAGTACAGCAATTTTATTGATGACGATACAAACGCATGGATATTCGATCAGTAGCCCTTGACACGCACCATAGGTGATATATATGGACGACAAAAATACCATTTCATTCGAATCCAGTATTGTGTCTTACAACGAACAAAACTATTGTTCACCGAGACATATAAAGAAGTGGTCTAATACCAGGATTAGACGCAGCCCGGACACGCGAGGGCTTGAGTCTGTCGCCACGCGGTGATAACAGTAACAGGAGAAGCATCACCTACCTCTTAACAGGTTTATGATACTGGCTGTTTCATTCACCGCGTCTACCGCCTTCTCCATCGTCACATGGCGCCACCATAATGGATGACGAAGAAGCTGTAAATGAAGTGCCCATCTCTGGCCTCTCAATGTTCGTCTCCCTGCGCCTTTGCTCCATTGTCGTCGTTTTCGCTCTCTTTCCCTCTCCGTTTTGTTCTCGCTCAACGCAATCGGCGGCAAAAGCGAAACCCACACGTCAGCGATGTCCTCGCCCTCAACCGGCCTCCAACCCGGCCTTTGTCGGACTCCGGCCGGTGCCATGTCAAAAGGGTGTCATTATCTTCTTTTGTTTGCCCCCTTCCCTGTCTCAAATCCAACCCGTCTATGCTATCGTCTGCACAAAACAAATGGCTTCTGCTTCTTTTTCTGTTGTTCGCGAAACGCAACGGGTGCACACGGACGAGGAGATGAGGTGAAGCCATGGATCCGTTCTCAACGTCCACCCCTGCCCATGTGTTAGAATACACAGTATTTTCGATCCTCACTGCACATACTACCACTGCAACAAATTCTACAACTACGACGAACCCCGCAAATACTAAGCCCAGCTTCATGTTCCTCGTAAACGCCTGCTCTTTCGGTGTCAGCGCTTTTTGAAAGGTGTGACTCAGGCGGTCACACGTACGCTGGTTACGCCAGGTAAATGAAATTAATCGAACCAAGTATGAATCGTCAGCTTTTTGGCCTGGCGTTGCCATCGGCCATAGAAAAGCCAGGTTCACTGCCTGATGTACCAATAATAGTTTGTCTCAAAAAAAACTACCCGAATTGTGGTGGTTTTACTATCTAATGCAACAAAGTAGTAATACGACGCACAACTTATACGCTCTGTTACCGTACAAGCTACAAGAATACATAAACAACCATAGTTTGAACGTCTGTTGATTGAGGATTCATTAAGTTAGCAGGGAAAATCGAAAAAAGCTGGTATACTAAGAAGCACGACGTTCAACATTGTGTCAAACATTTCTACCGATATAAGAATTTGAATAAGAGAGGATACGAATTATCCAAACATGCTCGATGATTCCTTTTGCAGGAATTTGATAAATGTCTCCTTTCTAAGCAGGTGATAATCGAAAAGCAAGCGACCTTGGATCAGTTTTGACCTCTTTGCCAATGATGTGTTCCTTGAGCGCGGACTTATAAGTAGTTTCAACTTCGTCATGACGAGCAACACTGCATAGCAATAGGAACAGGTCGGTTATAAAATTACGGCCTCATAAAGCGGCCTTAGTTTTGAGACCAGAAAATGAATTTTAGAAGATTTATAATATGAGTTTTATTTTATTTTAGCAATCACGAGCGAATTCTGGGTTCACCACCACTCATCCCAACCGCTCTTTAGCCAGCTACGAATTACACAAAATGCACGCGCTTCGACGTAGCTGGCTCGGTCTTCATGCATTTGCTTTTGTTGTGCGACTGGGCTGTTGATTTAGCCTGAACATTGTTAACTGATTTCTATAGAGCCGCTGGTGAAGGCTCCAATAATCTTACGTATTCGTTACTTAGTTATAATGAAATGAATGTGTCGTATTCCTGCAGCTCTTAACTGTATGGTGTATTTGTTTGCGGGATTGTCTCCCGCCAAGAATTTTCGTATGGCATCTTTATTTCTGCACGTATAGCTATGTGCATGGACGTCACGATAAATTGGCCACCAATTCGCTTCTCTCCTCGCCCCGAAGCCGCTTAGCGTTATTGCAAACAAAGACGATCTACTAAACCGTTTCCCTTCAATGCGGGGCAAGGGATGCCTTGCGGAACGCTCAAGCGGAAAGGAAAGATCGTTTACGACCATTTTCCCTTGGTTGTCGTCCGCTTTAACGATTTGTTTTTCCTCCGCGGAAATTATTGCAATGGACATTATATAGTTGAACCGGTCACTTAGAGAATGAACGGTAGCGATTTGCTCGACAATACTCGACAGTATCGTGCGTTTGTCTGACGGTACGAACTACGATAAAGATTAAATTGTTGAAATAACAAATTAGCTACCACGGAAGCTAGAAATGCTTAGTGGTCGGAACTGTTGCAAAATGAACCAACCGGACGGGAGTACACGAATAAGTTAGTGTATAGGGTTCAGTAAATTTTATTTCGTACGAAGTTGATCATCATTAAACCAGAATATAAAGAATTGTCACAATGCCTAAGTTGTTTGTCTGACTTGCTGAGACCGTATTTTAGTGTCGGTGTGGGCTCAATGCCAGCATTTCATCGTCTCAAAATCGAAGTGATTTGCTTTTATCTTAGTTATTCTCTTTTTACTAAAAAAATCGAAATAATGTAGATGCGGTTAAATCTTTTCATACCTCCAATTCGATTTATGCGAACACTTTATTTAAAAATACATGCTGCGAGTTAGGCAAAAACAACTGATAGCTTATTTTCATAACATGATGACTTGCATTTATTTTTATAGAATGCTAGCTGTTATAAACTAGTTCTGACTGTACTAGCTAGCGAAAGAATATAAAACCTGTTTTCGAAAAAATAAAAATATCTTTATGCATGTAACATTAGCATCTCAAGCATCGGTACATACTGCCTCGCAGCTAAAAGTCAGTGAACGTATAAAACACACAATAAAAACTCTTCGAGGATTTGTGTTGTCTAATTTTATTTTAATGCTTTTCGATATAAGCGTTCTGCAAAAGGTAAGGACAACCATCTACCCAATTCAATTTCAACTCAACTTAGCGCTGGCTCGCGATACCATATATTTCTTAATAATAGGACTCTATTTGTATATTAAACAAGAGGTCGTGCGAAACTCAGCATTACTAGCCTGAAATATAACATGCTCTCAGCTTTTTCCCTACGCAAAGGTTAGCAGTTTGATGCTAAACATTATATTATGCGCTGCTCGACAAGAAAAGCAAGTTTTCTTAGCATTTTCCAAAAGCCTCACCTTTGGTACGCCCAGGTCAAGGAGCATGTCGGGGTCGATGGCTTGATGCATTCGTGTGCACCTTGCGACAGGAGGAGACACATAGGTGCACGGGTTCGGTCCCCGCCGTTGCACATTTACATTTATGTGGGGTTCATTGCACGAAGTAATGCAAAAAAAGTGGTACCGTGGACGTTAAATGTTGGCTGATGGTAAGTCCTAAAATATTAGGTGAAAGCATGCTGATGTCGGCACAGATGCGCACAATCAACGCTCGTTCAAACTGGATAGTAAACAAAATTATTTTTTATACTTTATCATCCCTCACATCTCTCTAGTGTTGATTTAATGAGCAACCGATTTTAGCATTGACTTTCAGCACTAAGATTTCCTTTCTCCCTGCCATGTTCAGGCACCTCATAATTTATCACTCGTTGATTGTCGGACTAAAAGAAATTCCTCCTGGGATATATATATATATATATATATATATATATGAGTGCAAAAAGTAAATGATAATAAAAAATAGTATTCTATTTTACTAGTACTCGCCTTTTGAGTGTAGTTCCGTGTAACTACTACTGTAGTATAAACTACTACGTTTTCACTCAGTCTACGTTGCTACTTACTTTTTCCAAGGTTCCCCTCTTTATCTCGGGTCACTGGTTTTTGCTTTCGTCTTTTGGAGATAATCTAGTGCAGGTTTATGCGAGTTTTTCAAAGTGTCATACCTACGCTTACTATACTATTCCGGTATGCAAAAGCGAAAACCTCCCTGCCGGCATAAAATAGCTTAAGCGCTTCATTACACCATTACCGACCTTGGGAAAGATAGTTGTAATTTATTTAACGCCCCATCGGCCACCGCAGCAACTATATTAACTTGAATCCACTTACGAAAAATGTATATCCAAAATAAAAGAGAATGCTGTATATCACGTTATAACACGCTTTTACCTTTTAAAGTTCTCCTTTTTTGGCTCTTGTTTGTCCTAGTCTTCGTTTTCCCATCTCGCTCAGCTGCAAAACTTAGATGAAAGAAACACTCTGAACGATATTCTTATGATTGTTATTATTTTTCTCATTATTATTAGATTTTGAATTTCTATCTAAGAAATTTATATATCTAAGAAATAAATATAGTAGAAAACGCGACAACTAATATGTGACACCACGCCCAGCTAGGCTCATTCTAAACAATATCCATAATTACATACAGTTCTACACACCCCTATGGCGAATCTTAGGTATCCTTGTTTAATGTCAGGCTACGCGTCCTTAGACACAGAATTACTTTCATATGCTAATTGAGTACATAAATTCGGCGTATGGTCGTAATACGCTAAACCTGCACAATTACCATAAACCGCAATTCTAAAATATGCTTTATGCTATTCACATCTTCAACAATAAAAACGAGCGTGCAGATCTCAACGTCGCCACCTGTTGGACCACCTGAAGGCCAACGAAAATCCGACAGGCGACGCGTGGTAGAAGTTCTCGCTGTGAGTTCCGAAGGCAAATTGTGTTGGTCAGCTCTCAGGGGAAGCTGTTGGAGAGCCGCGGAAGATGGATATCGAAGGCGGGCCAGGGTCCACCGCCTCGGTAGCAGGAAAGCTCTAGATGAAACTGAAGGTGATTCGGTTGAAGGAAAGAGGCCTTTACGAAATGAGATCGTCGCACAGGCCTCCTGGGAAGGTCTATGGCCTTCTTGATGCCTTACAGCAAATTTCTTTCGAAACAGCCGACTACGCAAAGGTCGACGTGGTAGAAATATATCTCTATGCCGACGTTGGGCAGTGCGTGAATGACTTTCATAAGTAGGTATACAAATAATAAATTTCACAATACAATGTTACATGTTAAACGTAAAAATGGCTATGAACTTCTAGGCGAGCTTCTCGCATAGGGTGTTGAGCTGTCTACGAACAAGTACAAATTTATTTAGTTGTATAGAAATGATAAGGTTACCAAGCGAATGTTGGTGAAGACGACCAAAAAACATTGCGTTGGTGCTGATAAAAATATGATTGAGTCAATACAGGAAATACTAGTGCAATAGCTAAATTATCAGATACTGCAGGGGTAAAAACAAGTGTTAAGGACAAAAGCGGAAGTGAAGATTTTCCAACAAAAGCTACATTTTATCCAATCCAATTACTGAATCTGCTTAATGTTCGCTTGACTGGGAGAAATGGCTGGAGGACAAACATATTAACAATTAGCTTCACCTTGGCGAACTACTATAAATGCGTCTAGAAAACTACTATACATTTGCAATTTAATAAGCATCAAAGTCCCTTCTAATTTTCGAGAATGTCGTATGATATTTTTGTTGTGATAATTGCTCCTGTTTCAAGAGCTGCCTACTATAGGTTCAATAGACATTTATTTTGGTTATTTTTATATATGCACGCTACTACGTTCGATCATTCCCATTCAATATTGCTACGTTATAGCCGCCAGAAGAGCATAAATCAATTTATTTACGATTTACTTATGCTCTAATTCTGTAATTAGTAGGTTTAGTCATTCGCCTTTTTAATTATACTAACTCTTGCTTTACAGTTCTTTCTGGGAACTCAGGTATTTCCCAATATTATCTTGTTTTAGTTCCCAGAGAGAACTCAGGTGAAAATCTATGCATATATTAATATATTATTATAAAATATATAAGGTATATTTAAGTGACAGATAGAAAATTGTATTTTTAAACGTCAAAGACGAACGGTTTACACATATGACTGGCTTTTGGCCTCCATTAGGAATTTCGAATGCTTGCGGTCTAAATGCAAATAGTCTAACCGAGTTAACAAACCGTGAACAGACAGCTTTAAATCGGTGTAACGTTTGCTGATGTCAGCAACGGAACGTGGTTTGGTCCTTACTTGCATACGTGGGCTCGGATAGCCAGCGATTGGCAATACTCAGGGTTCATCTTGACAATCGTGCCTATACAAGCTCCATTCTAGCCGCCGTTTGAGTTACGCCTCTTATGATCAGAGATAGAGATGAAGTCCTGTGTAGAGCCAATGCGAGTTCCAATTGAGAGCATGCCGCACGTCACAACATTTATGCATTGATCCACTGATTAGTTGAGTGAGTTAATTCATTAACTACTCAGTGTTAATTTAGTTGCAAGGTAGATATTTTCAAACATAATTTTTTGACCACTGGATTTTGAGATCTTCAGATTTCAAGCTTTTGGATTTTCAAACATATACTCTGTAAGTCTTTCGTAGGTAGCATACATCTTGACTTTAATTTCTACTTTTGCAGAAGAATCTGAAACATGAAACAAAAAAGCCGAGCACAACATGGCTCTACATTGGACTCTTCATCGTTAAAAATTGCGCCCCTTAAGCAATTTCACTTTAATCGTTAATCCTTGTACTGACTCTGCCGCCAACGTGAACTGTTCTTTCCGTTGACTGCAACGAATGCCTCCTACCCCTTTCACACCACTGCGGCCACTATCACCGTCACCGACGTCCCTTCGTTCCTGTTTCATCCACTCAGACGTCCGTATCTCGTTCTATCTCGTTCACTCTAGATTTCCACTGCTACGGATCGCTCTCGCTAGCTAGACTGTTTCTTCGCTTCTCCGTTTTGCCTCCTTCATTAGCGGCTGCCATCGGCGTGTTCTTCGCTGGCAGAGCATTTGTTTCCGACTCTTGCTGTCCTCAGCGCTCGCTCAGTTGGATGGGCCAATGGGCGTTGGTCTTCCCATTTCTCGCGGTTTGTTCTTGTAGTGTCCAACTGCGTTGTCTTGAGACGTTCGACCGCCGGAGCGTCTTGCTAAGATCAGGGTGCCAAAACGGCTAGCTCCGTGTAGAACCAGACGAGCGTTATCAGTACCTCACTACGTCAGCCCTTATCATTCGATGGACGAGAATGGTAACACGATGGTTCCCTTTGCCCTGGCTAAGGCTCAGCGCGTAGAAGGATCCAAAGTAAGTCGTTACATCCGCCGCTGTCCGAGAGTACGCAAAGGATGGACTTCGCTTCTCCTGCAGCTTTTTCGTTGTTTTCTGCAGTCTTTAAGAAAAGGGGACCTCTCTTCTCGGGAATGAAAAGCAGTTGAAGGCTTCTCACTGTACACTAAAGTGAATTGCTACTCACTCCAGTCATTCGTAGATTACGTCGCGTTCGAAGCAAATCATCGGATTGCTCTTTCTTCTCGTCAAATACAATGCTACCTTATTATTGGTCGACAACTGCAAGATCAAGAACAGAACTGGAGGAAATGTTTAGGTTGATGTAAAACAGAGTACAGAAGAAAGGCCATAGAAAGCAGCGCGATAATAGAATGGAGTGAGAAACAATAAGAACCAAGCACGAAACCGGTCATCTATATTTATAGTTAATAGAGAGAAAAAAAATATGGTAGAGTGTTTAGAGTATGGGCTACTGCATGACACACTTACACAAATGTGTGCAAGCGTGACTTTTAAGTATATACTGTGCGAATAAATGATTTCTATCGTGTTTTCTATTCTAAGGCTGTTTAATGTTTATTACCTACCAGGATCGTTTATGTAGGCACGCTCGCAGGTTTGTTTGTTAAACAACTACAGCTGCATTATTTTATTCGATACTATTCTCGCCTATATAACTTGTTTTATAAGAAGTCCTAAAAGCTTTTTTACTGATAACTATAAAAGGCTGCTACAAATTATCTCAACCAGATAATAATGAGTGCGGCAATTCTACGACAAAAAACAATCTGCTAGTAAGCATCTTTATTTTTATTACCTAATTTGGAGGCCATTGGAACATTTTTGCATGGTGAACTGTCAACAGCAAAACGGAACATGTCATGGTGTTATTGAGTATCAATAATTGGCTTTTGGCAGTTACACGTTGAGATGGAAATTTAAACCATTGGCTTTTTTCTTCGAATACAATGTAAATATTCGAGAATTTCGTGAACGGGCTGAATTTTATGTGAACTCTGGAGTTTAACACATTCGTGTGCTTCTAAGTACTGCCAACGGTAAAAGCAAGTTGATAGAACCCGTTATAAAGCACTTAGAATTGTCGCCAGAATGATCAGTATGTGGTACTAAGTTTACAATATTTTGAAATAAACCCCTATATGCCAGCGCTAGTGATTCAACCGCCACTTTCCTTGGAAAGGTTATTCTTGTCATAGCATCACTCAAAGAACTCGGAACACAAGCACAGTACCATGCTTGTCTGAGTGACCTTCGGCTCCACGAAGGAGACAAACTTATAGAACACACAATGAAATCGCAAAATCAAGCTATATCAACTCATCAAAGGCCATGCAGCTTCCAGGAGCATCTTTCACCTCGCTTTCGCCTTGAGCAAGGTAATCCTCATCCGTATGAATCTATACAATATACTCTCGAGAACGAGACGACGTGAACTTATAATTAGATTAGTGCAGCAGAACCAGATGCTACCCTTCCATCATTTGCATTGTGGGGTCGGCTCTGCGGAATTAGTCGTAAACTCTAGACACTTCACCCTCTGTTTCAAAATTGCTTTGAAACATTTCGTTGACCCACGACACCCATATACATTCATTGAAACGAGGACATTACCATTTAAGAAATGAGGATTTGCAATGTCATAAATACAACCGTCTGATTCCTCAGAGAAGCAATTCAAATAGAAATGACTTTGGCAGTGTTGAAATTCGTCAGCACCAGTCTCCATGGCCTAATTCTTTGAGCATATTATTGGTTTTATGCTTGGAACGGCTTCTCGCATTATATCTTACAACCCTGAATAAATTAGGAAGCTCACGGAAGTTCGCTAGTGGATCACCACAGCGCTCTATCATGGTTAGCTTTGCCGTCGGCTACTTAATTGTTCCCGTTACCGCTACGGCTTTCTCTAAAAGTCGTCAAGGTGAGTAGTCTAAAAATATACTACAGTAGAACGTACATTGCGACCTACTACGTGAAACTAGTGTGATTTAGTGGAATCAACCGGCCGACCATCTACCTGGTCTGCCATTCTGGCTGTACGGGCAAAAAGATTCATGATTCTGTGTGACTGAGTTTAAACATGTATATATATATATATAT
>MNPL01023185.1:0-15095 GCA_002081605.1 Tropilaelaps mercedesae
ATATATATATATATATATATATATATATATGAAGAAGGGTAGACACACCTTTCCTCAAACAGCAAAGCCAAAAGGCGACCTAAACCAGCGTGCGTCACATTGGACTGCCAAAATGTTTAATGTTTCACATTAAGATCACATACAGACGTGTGTTTTACGCCTTGAAGTTAAATGACGTCGAATTGTTTGAACTCCCTGTCGGCATAGTTCCTCTGACGGTAGCGCTAAAGGTAACTCTGAGGGACACAGCTCTGCAGGAACCTCGACGCGTGGGTGCACAAGGGCTTCTGCTTTAGGCAATATAGTCACTTCACTTATGCTGTAGCTGGAGCAATTTAATGGCGCCAACTGGCGTATGGTACAAGCTGGATGATCTATAGGTTTCCACACATTTAGATTCTAACAGATCTGTAGGGGTTCACCTCTTTAGTACTCGACTAGCTGATCGTGGCCGATATTATGACATGCAGCTGTGAGTACCCCGGCAGCTACATATTGTATGCGTTCCTCGTGGCGACCGGTAAGTGACTATGTAGGGTAATGTGTGCGCTGTCAAAAAATATGGACAGAACCATCGCTCTCCAAAGCGGCCCCCTTGTGGGCTACTCCTAAGTCGAACATCTTAAACCATGAAACTCGCTTTGACCTAAATGAATTTGGCGAGCCTTGACAGTTTTCCATTCTCTAACGAACCGCGATGTCTTTTTTTAGCGACATCGCTCATGTCCTCTAGCTTGTTCAAGGGTATAGCAACGTCGGGTGGTAAAACAACACGAACATTTTTTTATTTACGCTTCACAACAAGACGACGGTAACAAGGTGCGCTATACACCGTGGCAGCTGTCGTATAGCCTGATTAAGTCAGCGATTACTCCTGAAAGCGTGACAACAGCTAAAGAAAAAACGAGAAGCTTTTGACGATCCGGTCGTTTTTTCCTCTAAAGACATAATCAATGAGGAAGAGAAAAGGATACAAATGTTCCCTGGATGTACCCCGGCATACAATTGATGCTAGTAAAAATAGCTAAGCATAACACACAATAGGAGTACCAATGAAAACTCCAATTTTAATGAATAAATTAAGGAATAAGTTCTTTGGGATAGACGTTCTACACACAAAGGTTTGCCACTGTTTGCTCCTGTCGGTACACGTTGCGCTATTCTAATGCTACCTTCGCTGTTCCCTTCTCTCATCTATACATCGCTCTCCTACTCGCTATGGTAGTAACTCTCTGCTACCTGTTCGGACGTGTTTAATTTTTGGCGCTCACTTTTAAGTCTACATCTTACAGCTTCACCTTTCGCACCTCCCCCTATCCCGCTATCGTTTATATGTTCTATCCAATCGTTCTGTTTCTTTTGTCGCATTCTCTATAATATCTTTTCTATATTATCCTCGCTTTTTCTTGTGTCTATGCCATGACCCTGGCCTGAGCTCTTCTGTAAACACTTAACTATCTGGATTTTTCGAGTTTCCTGGCTATCCCTCCCTGTAAAGCACGTGCATTTGCCTTCCTGCCACTACATCATCGTTTTTGTTTACTGTATCCCGTTAAGCGTCTAGAGTTCCTTCGCTGTTTGTCCTGCTGGCTACCCTGCACAGTAGCGGCGGCTCCGCAACGGAAGGCCGAGGCTTGGAGGTAATCGTGAAAAGGCGCGAAGATTCTGGGAGGGACTTGATATCAAGGTCAAAGGGGCGCAAGGAAACAATGCTGCAAGGAGATAGAGCGCTGGCCTCCTGGTGCTGTGTCTAGCGTCTACATCGTCTTGGCTCTGTTGCCCTCGTGACGTTTCCGGCGACAAAGTTTTGTCCGTTCGCTTCCCTTGCTGCCCTGACTGCTCCTGACTATTCCCTGTCGTACGCCTGTGCCTAACGCCCACTGCATTTCCCTGTCTCTTCTCGACTCTGCTAGGGGTGCTCGCTTGGCGTCAGTCCTTTTTGGCTTTCTCGACCTGTCCAGGGAGAAGTGTGCGGAAAAAGAGTGGCGTGCAGGCGGTGACGTGAGCCTGGACCTGCTGGTTATCAACGACCCGAATAGCTTCTCTTAACAGGGCATACGCTTCTGGGAGCTGGTGAGTTTTGTCTCATTTCGACGTCGGCAAAAGTAAAAGTTAGCTCCGACCTTCGACGTCATATAGCAGGTTGTCGGTCCCGCTGGTGTGGTGCGCTAGAACAGGGAACGTCTTCCGTGACGTATGCCTTTGCATAAATGTATAGGGAAGACAAACGTGCTAAGGGACAGCATATCGGCAAATCACTCTTAGTGACATATTCGCCATGCTACCGCTTTGCGTTTCGGTCTTCGTGCCCTAACTATCCTCATGAACATATTTCGACTATGTTCTGTTATAGCAGACTGTACCTTCAAATAGATACTGTCTACAGTAGTGATCTGTTGGAAGTATTCAATAGACTATGCTTTGAAAGTAAGACAAATCTTCGTTTAGTTCCTTCTCGACTTTTAAGCTACGTATGCGTACCTCCAATTCGCGTCTGCAAAGCAAATCGCAACGATATCATAGGCAAAGTTGACGAGCTTGCGTCACACCAAATTTATTCATTGGGAAGAACGTGTGAATCCTGTCGCGTGTGCGTGCCACAGAGCGAAGTATTGATGTGTCCACACCCTACATGACGCTATCATGTATCCAGGACTGGTGACCGACGGCCCCCTCTGGTCCCGGAACTCTAGCGATCCTGTTTACTTGCGTAGACGGTTGACCGTTGCGGCATATGTCTAATGTAAGTACTCTGTGTGCTTTTTTCACTTCTGTGTGTATTATGGCTAATCATTGTTTGGCATGCGCCGGTCACGTCCTTTCGTTAGCCTTCCCTACTCATCGCTAGTATTTCCATTTATCGCAGCTTCGTGTAGCAACCTCAACGATATAAACTTATATTAATCTCATGTGCAGGGCTGCGACGAAGGGGATGCGCGATGCATTTACCAGTCCTATCTCCTTCGGCCCGATTCCTGCTGTCTTGCTGGCAAAATCCGACTCAGGCAGCTGGATCCAAGGCTGACGGAATAATGTGAGTTACGTGAAAAGTTGGCTATGTATGGCAATCGTTGTAGGGACTCATTCACTTAGGGCTAAAAGACCATCTACGCCTCAAAGTGTTGCGCACTCGAGTTCCCAGGGTAGCAATGGGCGTAGAATGGTTTGCCTTAGTGGGGCGGACCGCGGCATAGTTTTACCGGTGCATTTACCGTGCCCTCAGGAGAGCTCCGGGAAGATTCGCTTTGTCGTCGCCTTTATTCCGGCTGGCTCGGTCGGTAGAGCTACCCGGTGTTTCATCTAGTGTGCTTTTGGTCCGGCCCTTTCTCAGGCTCGCAGGCCTCCGCGCTCCTTTCTGACTGCCTATTCAGCCTCTGTTGTACCCTTCATGAAACGAAGCCCTGTAAACGAGCTCCAGGACCATCCATTGTTGTAGCCTTGCTGACAAATATGAAGACCCGAAAACGCACTGGCCTCAAATTGGACATGAAAAAGGTACTTACAAAAGTCGTTATTTCTTTGGCCATGTCCATATGTTGGAATACGCCGTCGACTGTACGTGAATAATCTGGCAGTTCAACCTAGACGAGTATGAATGCTCGGGTGGGTCTTAAAAAACGTTGCACCATTCTAGTTACCATTGAGCCTTAATGGACTTGACTAGTGTATATACGAACAGTATGAACGGTACGTATGAGCACTTCACTATCAAATATGCGTGCCAAAAACTACAGTCGACACATGTCTTAGTACACGCGTCAATATATATATGTCCAGAATCCGTTAGAGGTTACGTACATGAGTTATACTGCCATACGATCATGTGTTATAATTGGTTTTACGTGACTTGCGTACCTAAATGCACGAGAACATCGGTTAGCATGCACCCTTCTTGTCTCTAAGTCCAATCTCGACTGCCCTTTCGGCGGGTATCTTCGAAAGACCAATCTTTCTTGCCAAAAGCTGTCGACTGCAGCCTCCCCTAGCTATGCGCAGTTTCGCCGGGCTTCTGTTAGCTCGCACAGGGAAACGGGAATAAGGTGGATGCCCCCACGACACGAAGTTCTCTTTTCAATTCGACAAATCCGGTGAGCCCATCGGATTCGGCCGTTTTCAAATCCGACACATTCGGTGAGCCCATCCGCTTCGGCCGTTTTCGATCACGAAGAGCTCCGCAATGTCAGACAATACAACAGTGCATCATCAGCAACACTGGTATCCGGTATTCCCATCAAGTTCGGGTCTGCTCTTCTTGCGAGGCGCACCACGCAATCCCAAGCTCGAGCTGAAATCTCGCCGGCGTTTTCCCAAAGACCCACAAGCCCCCAAGCCGGCGCCCAAAGACCGACAAAAGACGGCCGAAGTAAACCGCAAACCGAAGTGTCCCCAAACCACCGACCAATCCATTGGGACAGCAGACAAAAAAAACAAGATAAAGGAAGCGAGCAAAAGAAGTCGAAGATCGGTTGAAGCAAAAAAATACGTCAGGGTAGGACTTCCGTCATTTTGTAATATCACGTCATAGAGGAGTATGCGGTCTCCTACACCCCAAGCGGGTGGCGTGTCTTCGAAGATAGCCAAGGAACACTTGGGTTGAGGCTAGCCGTGTCCAATAAGCACGTTGTACTCAGGCAAACGGCTCGATCCGATGGTGCATAAATAAGATGAGGGCTGTGCATCAGTTTTTTTATATGTAATGGATATAAGCCTGGACGTTTTTGGACACCTATAACTAACACCATAATCAAAATAATCTCCACGGTAGTCGCCCTTTGGGAAGTCGCACCAAAGAGTGCAACAAATTGACAGCCGAATTCCGTCTTCCGTAGTTTGGGACTGTTCTTGCTAGAGGCTCCGCTTTTCATTTCTTATTTATTTCCTCTTCAATGCGTATTTCGTAAAGCCGGAATTTTACAGCCTTCGAAAATCGAAAAAACAAACAACCTCAATGTGGTCGATGGACATTTTTCGAATTTTCAGTCATTTGTCCATTTTGAATAGCGCCAAATAGAGTAACGTTGCAGGATGTTACTTAACATTTACAGGCGTTCGCTCGGAAAAGTCATTCCAGTGTTGTGGATAGTTTGCTACAAAATACCATAATAATTTCTTCAGATAACCGCCTCGGCTTTACTATATCGACATAATAATCTACCGGTCTCCGTCCTGCACTCAGCCAGCTTTAGCAGCACTTTTTATTTAGCAGTTTTTATTGATGGTTCTAGTTGAAAATGAGATGTAGTTATTGAAATGCGATGAAAAAATTCCCGCGTAATGTTCTCCATGTGGCCTTGCCCGCATTGAGCATGCACACAATTCAAGATTAACGTAAGCATTTTTCATTCGTTTAGTACCGGCAATATGAAGGTGTTCTGCAAGTGGCCTTATTCTATGCGATACTAAGCTACAAATGCCAAACTTACCTATCTTCGCCTCACAGAACATAACTGGTGCTGGGACCCTGGTGCTGCAACCCTTTGTCCATTCTGAGATCCGTCCGAAAATGATTTTTTCTAGCTAATGCAATGCACATATATTTAAATAACACGAGCGACACAAGCCGACAAACTAATTTCGCTCTCTCGAAATTTCGCTTTTTTGGTCGATATTCACGTAAGCATTAGACATAAGCTTACGATATAGCGTATATATATATATATATATATAGATATACGTGTACTACGGGGGGCTATATGTATTTTTTAAAATATTATGAGCACAGCGCGTCATTTCCCGCCTGTGCTGATGATGCGGTACGAGTGACAATCGGCGAATACAAGCGCGCGCAGCTAATTAACATGAAAATCGTGCAATTTGCGGGGCTCAGCTGTGCTCAAAGCTACTAATCCTTCAATAGTCCCTTTTATATTTCCATCCGTTATGTTAATCTCTCAAGCTGCCCAACGGCCAGGCTACGCAAATTTCAGGAGATTTGACAACGGAGATGAAGTTGAATACTATAGTGGATGTTCTGGTTATCTTTTGTTTTGCTGTTAGCAATGAGTCTTCTTCTATAGGCCGCAATCTGGGTGTATTATAACCAAGTAGCTTCTTTAGACAGACTAGCAGGTTTTGCTCTCAGGTCTCTTCGATGGCAATACTCATGGAGTTGCAGGACCTTTCCGTAGCCGTCTTGACAGGAAGGAGAATCGAAGACTGGAAGAGCCCGGTCCGCTTTTAATAAGACATTTTTGGTCGATAAAAGAAGGAGCAGCACCCGGAACGGACAGGACATGCTTGATTGCGTCGCCAGACCGGCCAAGGGCATAGCAAATGGGAAAAAACTAAGAAAAAGAAGGCTCTTCCGCTGCTCATGGAGCTTCGTCCCATGAGGGCAATAAATAGCACATTCGCGCATACCCGCGATGGGCTTCCCCTGCCTGTTCCAACCCCTTTAGTTCTTTCTACGAAAGCCAACAAGACAGCTCTTTCTTTTCGTGCCTCGATATCTCTACCTTTCTCTCTGGTCCTTCCACCCTCAAACTTGCTCAGGGTAGGCGCCAGTTGACCCGAATTAGATCTCCTGGGTTCACTATCCGGGTCGACCACATCTCGGCTGAGCTCTTTAAGCTTCCTTTTTTATTTCCCGCCGTAGGCTATGGCCACAGTGAGGTCGGCTCCCTACAGACGTTCCTGTGTATATGACCATGTGTGTCATCAAGTAGAGAGTTTATATGGTTGGTCTTCCACAGTCTTTGGCCCTCTACCTTTCGTCGTATCTCACATCGTTTCCAAAGATGGCCTTGCTTTACCGTCCGAAAAGAACCCTTCGGTTGTCCTAAAGGACTCGTACTGGCTCTCCCCTTAAGCCTAGAACGATAACTGTCCATCTTGATAGGCACTATACGCTCACATATTCGGATCTCTTCCTTCTCAGGCCCATTCGTTTAGCATTCATTGTGACGAGGTTCGAAACATGGATCTTAAAGGGAAGGGGCCTGTCTCGCTTTTCAACCTACCATCACTTCCCAATGGAAGGAAAGCCAGTAATGGCGAAAGTGACAACCAGAAGGATAAATAGTCGACCAAGGCCGCCCTCCTTGAGAAACTCGAACGGACTTTGATGGTCGAAAATCGAAGACGAGCGACCGTCCGGACGTCAGCTATCGAATGTCATTGACACAGGGGTACAAGTACAGGACAGGAACTGATGTGAATGGACGGATGTGAATGAACCGTCCATATGCAAAATGTCTAGACGAGTGAACAGATGGAAAAACGAGCAGCAAGGTCAAACAAACCGTGGAGAGTTCTCGATTTATAATGGGATTTCTCCGCGAAGGGTCGTCTAGCGGGCGACAAAGCCACTGCAGATAGTAGCCCTACGAATGGCAACGGTTGAATAGTGTGGTCCTTTGAAGGAAAACACCATCGAGATGGATGTCCTCTCAGATACGTTCAGCAGCAATCCATGAAACTATTAAGCGGCTCTAAATATGACATCTTCAATGGAACTCATTGAACTGCTAATGGTAACAGACCTCGCAGGTATTTCGATTCAGGTATTATCGACTTAGTGATTAAAACACATCACTGTTAGACGGACAATAACGGTGTATGGGTAGCGGTATCAATTAGTTTCGCACCGTTACTCATACAATTGATTGTACACGCGGCCAAGCAAAGCTCAATGTATACTTGATAAGTCCTGCAGAGTTTTCAGATCAAGGAGCGCAACTTCAGTCTTACACTTATCCTTCGGCAATCATCCTATCTCTGTTGCTTTTTCGATATTCCTCGCAGTGCTAACCTAAACATTCGCTCCAGTAAACACACCCAAAGTAAACAAAAGAAAAAAAATTCTATTAGTCTAATGACTTTCGAAACTTCGGCTCTTGTCTGCTACAGTCAGCGGCCACTTACCGCAAATATTGCGTCGTGTAGAAAACAAGGTTGCACGACTACTTGTACAGGAATATGAATAATACAAAGGTGGCAGGCTCGTGTGTAAGGGCGTGTGCCGACTTTATTGTCGGAATGATAAGGAGATTTTCCTGGAAGGAGCATGCCTCAAGGCTCATCAGAAAGTTCAGCCGGTTAACGTAACCGTGACACCCTCCGGGGCATAGTGGCGACCACGAGGTTGGCAAACAGCAAAGGACTTTATACTAAAGCTGTAAGGACGGATAAATTTGAAACTTTGATAGTCGTTTCTACATCCCGCGCGGAAGAGGTGGCGGATAGAGGAATGCCAGCCAGATACGACGGGTACCAGGGATACATCTGAATAACCCGGCGCGAGCCAAACCAGCCGCAAACGATGCGTCAGTACTCCATGTAAAGGGCGGCTCGTCTGCGGACTTGAGGTATAGGTGCGGTACAAACATTTCGGATTGCAGCGACGGAGGGTTGGCAGACGTTGAGGATAAAAAAAACTTGGTGAGGTTCCAGTTTTAAAACTGGAGGTACGCCGGGCCGGTGGATACTACAAAGGCCTGGGGCAGCCTCGCCCACTGCCTTGACTTTTTTACCATCCACTGTAGAGAAGGCCGGCCGGCCTGATCCTAGGGACCACTCTTGCGTTGATGGCACAAAGCTTATATTTGCCGCAGAGTGCCCCCGAAAGGTTGGTCGGTCGGATGACCCGTAACCGAGGATGCTATGGTGCCGGGTGGTGCCTAGATACGACCCCATTGTATGTCGGAGGGTGTAGTGCCAAGGTCATATCAGGCCCGGTACTCCTGTCTGAAGGCAGCCGTTACCTCGTTGCTGCGAAATCATATGAAGCACTAACACTGGACTTCAAAAGGAGAAGACGGTGAAGACATGATGCATTAACAAGAGACAAAGAACGCTGGTAGCAGCACAGCACCGGCGACGGAGCTCCCCACCCCACCTACAATTAAAGAGGCGTATCAGTGAACATATCAGGCCGACGATTACAACCCTGCGAACGCCACCAGGCGGATGAGCAGCAGCAGGGATAGCCGACTTGGCAGAGACCGCGGCCCTGCTGAGATCGCAGTCGGCAGCCCCCGTGGGGAACCCTAGAGGGGCGGAAAACAGGGCTGGAAAGCGGAAGGCTAAGAACCCAGCCAACCTGCATAGACAACAGGACGAGTGGAGAAGAAGGGCAGAGCAAGCAACATCGGCAGGTAAGCGAAAGCTCCAGGTGCTGGTGGGAAAAAAGGGGAAAGTTTAGATGAATCTGGCCGACCTGCCCAAAGAGGTTGTCAACCTCACCAGAATTGAGACTGAGAACCAAAATACTCCGGTGAAAAATACGCACGCCAGCTTATCGGGCAGATTAGGGACGTCGTAGACGACTTTGAGGGGGCCTATCGAGCCGCCATGTACGAAATAGTGGGCAAAGAGGAGTCCGTCAAACCCAGGAAAAAACCCTGGAGAAGCAAGTGAGCCTTCTTAAAAAACAAGTGAGCCAGCAAATGGCGGAGAATGAGGTTTAAAAGAGGAGACTGGAGGACACCGAAAACGGCCTCGCCAGATCTCAGGAGTAGATTGCGGGAGTAGATTGCGAACTGCGGGAGGAACTGCTCCAGGCACGCACAGCGGCCGCGCCCGTCGGGCCACTGGGGGCATTCAATGAGCGGAAGCTGGAGGACCTCTTCGGGTCTCTCCAGATTGCGAACGACGCTGCGCCCGCCGTGGAACCTTGTGGCCCGAGGACATATGCCGATACGTGCAGTTAGTTCGTGCCGGAATGCCTGGCGTCCTCTCACAGAGTTTGGGACGCCCTACTCACGCTCGATGACAAAAACGATGTTAAGGTTCTGGGAGCCGCGTCGGACTTCTTCCCGCTCGCGCGGGAGGTGACCGCGCGTGTGGAAGATCGTGGTGTGGTTGGAGATCGCTCAGTGCTCCCGCTGCTAGGGGCTAGGGTATATTGCCCGAAATTGCGCAGCCGAGAAACCGCTAGAAAAAGCGTATTTCAACTGCGGCAAAGACGACCAAAAGGTGGCAGCGAGCAAGGCAAGCGAGGTTAAATGCCCCACGGGGCATCGCTGCTGGGCCTATCGGCAAGCCTTCCAAGAAGCTCGTCAACGCGGCCGTAGGGAAGGTAAGGGAAAACACGGATCTAGCGGCGGACGTGGTCTTATAGTGAACCGGGCAGGCACCCAACCTGGCTGTAAGAGATGAGAGGTCCGGAAAGGGCTTTTCCTAGATAGAAGTGGAAGCAGTGGGAGTCCTGTACTCCTGCTACTTTACGCCGAACGCTGGAACCAGAGCTGGAAATTGCTAATCGATGACGCCAATGCAGACGTGTGGGCGCTGCCGTACAGGATCTTCTGGGAGAAGTTACACTCGCCTGCCTCTCGCCTACCACCGCAGTGGACAGGGATTTTCCGAAGGTGACGAGGGATGAGGTGGAGAAGCATGCTAAACGCCTGGGAAAACACTAGGTCCGAACGGGGTTCCTCCAGGGGTTGTTAATCTCCTAGTCAAGCAGTGGCCAAGAGTCTTCGCAACTCTAGCCAACAAGCTACTCACGGGGGCCGGTATTCAGCAATATGCAAACACGCGTCACTTATCCTAATCCCAAAACCAAAGGGAACGGAGACGATTTTTTTACCGCCCCATGTGCCTGCTTGACACATTAGTAAAAGTTCTCGAAAACGTCCTGGTCGCAAGACGAAATAAATGCGAAAAGTGCTTTATCGGAATCGCAATACGACTTCCGTAGGGGAAGGTCCACTCTCGGGCCCCTGAAGAAAGTCTTGCAACGGGTGTTTGAGGCACGTCTGAAGACCTTAAAAACGAGGTTTTTTGTTCTACTCGTTCTCCTGGATGTCAAGAACGCGTTTAACTCCATGAACTGGAAGATCCTGATGGACACATTACGCGGGAACGGGATATCGCCGTATTTGCGAAGGATGATATCATTGTATCTCAAGAAACGCTCGCTGCTCACAACTGGGCAGACGTACGAGATGACGGCAGGAATTCTGCAGGGTTTGATCCTTGCACCGGTCCTGTAAAAACCCGGTTTATAACGGTATATTGGAACTCGAGGGGTTGCCGGAGGGTGTCGAAACTCTCGCCTATGCGGGTGATCTCGCGGTCCTGGTAACTGCCTGACAACAGAATACACTATAGGACAGAGCCTGTGAAGCCTGTAACCGGTTTGGCGCAGGTTAACGAAAGTATGGCCCAAAACCATCTGCAACTTGTCCCGAGGGCAAAACACCAAGGCCTGCTCTTAACAGGCCGCAAGAAAGCGGGGAGCTCCGTCTGGAATTGGCTGGGCATCTCATTGCGCTGACGAAAACGGGTACTCTGGTGGTATTCTCGGCACTGGGCTCACTGGCAGCGTCCACGTATTTCACGCGCCAATGACTGATGCTCAAGTCGGTGTAGCAGCAGATGGGAACAGAATGTTGCTGGCATCCGTGTGGAAGTCGAGGGTTCTATACGGAACGTATGGTGGGACATGGCATTATTCGAATTAGGCGAATTGTGGCCGTGTCAGGTTGGCACAGAGGACGCTGGCGATCAGGTAAGCCGGTCGTACAGGACTGTGTCGATCGAGGCAGTACCCGTCTGGGCCAACATGGTGCCGTGACACATGCTGATCAGAGAGCGGGGCTCATGCTTCCCCGACTATCAACCGGATCCAACACTGCCGAGAAACGCCACCATTAACAAGTGGCGAAGTGAATGGCCTGTACAGCGGCCCTACGGAGAACACTAAATGTGCCTGGACCACGTTCTTAATTCCGCATTTTAGGCGGTGGCTGGGCAACAGCGTTGCGCTAACCCTAGGTGACCCAGGTTCTCACAGGCCATGGACAATTCCAAACCTACATGTTGAAGATTGGGAAATCTGACACCTATAGATGCACCTTGTGCGAAACTGGAGAGATAGACGACGTTGAACATATGATTCTGTGCTGCTCTCCCTAGCTGAGACGAGAAGAACTGGCATAGAGGGCTTGTCTTGGCCAGCATCGGTGAAAGAGGAGTTATGCTATGTGATGACTCTGGCGCGAGCCTGCCAGGACGGAACACGATGGCTCAACGTCACCGTGGAAAGTAAGGCAACGCTAGAACAGGCTACATGGGACAGAGTTACCCAACTAGAGTTAGTGGGGCCTATGAAACGACGATGAGATCTCGCGCCGTCCTCGGGGCGAGAAGTCAGATGCTGCTTTATAGACCGAAGTAAGGCAGTCGCAATTGGCGGCTGCTGAAGGTCAGGTGTTCAACCCTTCTGATGGTCTCGAAGCGGTGTCATTAACATTCAGAACCTTGAGAGGATTGGGGAATGGAAGTTTTCCTGTTCCCGTGGTGGGCCAGAGATCTCTGCACCGCAAGGGCAGCTGAGCGCTAACTGAGTGCGTTCCGGGAGTAGCTCAGTTTTACGGTTTGGGGCGTTAGGCGGTTAGGTTTGGGGTGCCCCTCGTAGAGCATGTGTCGAATGCTAATATAAAATCCCTACGGATTTTGTCTGGGGATTTCGACCGGCTCAAGGGTCGCGGATTTACCGCCCCGACGTCAATTCAACGAGCCCAAATCGAAGGGTGCTTTCTGTTGAAGCTGCGGTTACTGACACGCCACACGACGAAGGCGATAACCGACGACAGAATCCCCAGTGCTGAGGCCACCACCATCCCAAAACCATGAAAGCCCGCTGGTGACCGAGCAGAGTTCGAACGAACTGCTGAGACGGGGGCTGGCAGAAAAGACGCCTAGAGGAGAAAGAGGGATAAAATTTAGGAGAGATCCGGCACGGTGCTGAATCAGCAATTTCCCACTGAGTATCACTGCCACTGGGAATTGTTCTGATTTGGCGGCAGTTCACGTACCCTCTAACGGCCTTTGAGTTTTTCTATATTTGTGTACATAAAGATGAGCCTTGGAATCGGCATACATATATATATATATATATATATATATAATATTTTGTCATATCAGTATGTCAGTTTGTGCGAGTGTAAATGTCGTCCGGACGCAGGTTCTGTTGGCTGCAACGCAATAACCAAAAGCCGTTCCCAACACAGGAAAATACAACAACTGTCCTCAATGTTTGATTTTAGTACCAAAGCCCCAATTTCCCTTCATGCAGAGATGGGCCGATGTGACATCCCTTTGTTTTCGAGGCACATGAGCCTGTTTAATACCGGCGCCTATGGAAACATGGAGATTTAAATGCCTGGTATAAAACAGGCCAACCATAATATTTCAGAAGAATCAATAAGATTTTCCACATAATCTATTGGGAGGCTAGAACTACCTATTTTTCCATATAGAGTTCCAAGCAATGGCATATCCCCACTGCATTTTATCGGTAAGTCCGTTGAATCTACGATATATGACACAGACGTGCACGCATGTTAATTCGCGCATGCAAGAGCACTGAATTCGCATTAGTTAGAAAGGCTCATTACCCCCGCATCATCATCGCCACTTATGAGTGCCGAGTACGTGAGCTGGATCAACGCAAGCTGCTGTTTAATTAGTGCAGAAAAGAAAAACAAGTTAGCCCTAACCCGACGTAAGGTTCAGGCTTGCAATGTTCAGATGCACGCACCCGAACACGCCATTGCCGGTCATCCATGACGGACTAGAACTTCCCACGAGGAGATTTGCAGAAGACTGCATTGCCATTTCGCGGAGAAGCCAAAACCGATAAACCCCAGGCACGTTATGAATCATTTCAATTGCCCTACACTGCCCTCTGATGAGCGAAACTTCCGCGAATTCGTCAATTCCCTGTCCTCTGCTGCGTTCTTTCTCCTTGTTAAGTACATGAATGCACTGCCACGTTGTTTGGAATTCTCCAGCGTTTGCTGCTGATGCCGTGATTGTATCAACATGATGATGGCTAGGAAACCTCGCTTCGAGGTTGTCACCAACTAGACTGGATGTCATGTTACACGCCACGTTTAGGTAAACCCCATGACGAGTGCGGTTTCTGCTTGTCTTGATTACCATGTTTAATCAGCGCAGTGTGATTATGTACTATATCGAATACTATACCAGTCAAGTATAACATAATAAATAAGGTATAATGCTACATAACTAGAAGAAATAATCACTGGTATTGTTGTTGCCTCGAATAATAGCCTAAGGTTGAGCACAATTTCTTTGCTAAAAATGCAATTTAGTCATCGGGCCACGCATCCCAGAGATAGGCAATTTATGCACGTTTACTATACAACAGCTACCATTTTTTCCAGAGTTCACCGTACCTCGCACAATGCAATAGTCGTCTCTGGCTGCCTACGAAGCTTGTAATTATTGCACCAACCCTTTTTCAACTCAAAGGCTCAATTCAATTCTAAGGGATCAGGAGACAACTGAGAGACAGGCAAGCGAGCCGTCGAAAATAATACCTCAACATCTCAAATTACGCGGTGACAGCTTTGTATTCTGCACAATGTGTACAACGGCTCGTAGCAACGACTCTGCTGATCGTTGTGCGCACCCTCGTGCGGGGGTTCGGGTGGCCTTCAGTTGAAGGGCTCTGCTCGACGGATGAACGTAGAACGAACATAGCAGTCAGCGCCTACGGACCTCAGAGTCAAACGCGACCCGAACCGCATCACTGGAACGTGCTTCATCGCAGCCGCCCTCAGAGTGGGCGTTTGTATTTATGTCATAATAGGGTATGCTCTTTGCCGCTTCACTCAATGGTAACAAAACGTGGAGACGTACGAAAAACGTATTAGACTCTTTTTCAGAGTCGTGTTCATCGTGACATTCGATATGACCCGAAAGATTATTGGCTACAGCCTCACACAGGAATATCCACGTACGGGGGAGGAACAACGATGCGGAGTTGATCTTCTGCTGATTGGATGGGACGAGCATGTGTAGATTAGCCGAAGTCACACGGAAGTGCCTTTGTATGCTAGTTTCCTTATAACGGGTATTATTACGCTGTGACCTTGTGTACGTGCGGATACGTCGCAACAGACAGCGTAGGTTTAATATAATTTGCAAATGGCTACACTTATAGTAAAACGTGTCCAAGTAATACAGATAATGTCCCATCGTTGGCACAAAATCAAGCAAATAATCTGCATGGCAACATTGTCGTTTCTTACGTAAGCCACATATTTACATTTACAACTGACTAAGCTGAATTAATGAACCTTTGTTCAATTTGCACACATATATATATATATATATAT
>MNPL01023185.1:17050-39922 GCA_002081605.1 Tropilaelaps mercedesae
CCGAGACTCACCCATGGGGGCACTTGCGGACGCTTCCGCCCCCGGGGCATAGATATACATTTGCCGGGTTATAACAGACGTTGTAGCCCAAAGCTGAGTCTATTGAATTGAATAATCGACATTCCGTCTGTCTTCACCTACCGGAGGGGCTCAAGTGGGCCAGCATTGCGAGTGAACCGGTTGCACATTGTCGCAAGCGATGGCCTGGCTGCCGCTGGCTTCTTGGCCTCCCCCCATGCGGACAAGCGGTACAAGTAAACGTTATCCACGATTCAGGCGCAGATTGCGATCTAGTCGACCTGAAAAAGAAACAAAAACAGTCAAAATCAGAAGCTGACTCTCGCTTATAGGACCACGGGTCTGATTTTTGTCCCTTCGACCTTTGTTTGAGAACCTTCAGGACATTATTGGTGAGAGACGGGCGAGAAGCAATCACGGAGAGTCAGGATCAGGGCGTTGTGGATATTCGAGGAGGGTGTATTGCACGAGTGTATGGGTGCACGGGCGTGATGAAGTTAAAATTTGATCAGACCTGGCTGATAGAAAGAATATATTAATACGGTGTCCTGGAGTGTCAATACTGTGGATGTGGCGCACCCACCGCTAGGGATGAGGCCGCGCTGCGTAACTCTAGGGAAAACACTAACCCTTTTTGGCGCCGGTGCACATGCGTGTAGCCGGTGCCCTGGGTGGACTATAGGTGTAAAATCGACACGTAACCGAACATCCGTAATGTGCAACCGAGTATTCTGTAGCGCGAAAAACAATACTACATATTGGTCATCTCAGATGGGAAGAAATCACAATACTCGCCATTTCACTACATCTCATACATCAATAAACTGCAGGCGGCTGTCTTCTAAATTAAATTAAGCGTTCTCACTAAGCGGAATGCTTGTAGATATGTAGAACCTTATTGGAATTATTTGATTCAGTGGATGTACCTTGGATATCTCTGAGCAGGGTTTCCTATGCCAAAATAATTCTGCAATATGTCAGTTTTTGGGCTCCCACACCTATTGGCGTGCGACATTCGATTACTAACACGTCCGTTGAAAATATTGGGTACCCGATTAAGCGAACAGAACAGAAACCGTGGCCATATCTCAATTTGATTGCTTTTGAATGGGTTCATTAAGCAAACACATTTTGTCAGCGGTCTACGCAGTGATGTCACAGGGCCATCTATATTTCGTAAAACTTACCCGATTACAAAATATATTCCGAACAGTCCCCTTCGTGTATGAATTATTCATGTGTCGGTGAGAAGTTTGATTTTTCAGGAAGTATGTCTCACCGGGTGTCTTACCTCGTTATGGCAGAGGCGCATACATTCTACAGAAGGCCTGGATGACTCGTTCATATGCATAGCAGGGAGCCAACAATTGAAATATTTTGTCACGCTGTCCGCGTACGAATCTCCAGATTACCACACTGGGTCTGACGGACTCGAACAACGTTACAGGGGGAATTATCTAGACGCCAATAATTTCCCAGCAGGTCACTCCTTCAATTGCCATTAAGTCCCGGTTCCGCCAAATTAACACATTTTTTCTTCGGTAGAATTCACAAAAGCATAATAGCAGATTTCAGGAGCCACACGATTCTATTTTCCACTAGGATTTGATTTTCAGATCCACTAAGCGGCCGTCAACGACCTGCGTAATTCCGAGTACCTCATGTAAGCATACAACAATAACTACGAACGAAGACGAAGACTTTGAAGCCATTTGAAGGTGCCTTGCGTTAGTTAACGTTGCTGTTACCCAACGTTGAGAGCGTCACACAGCGCATTGGTCGGTCGCTGACTGTCCAAAAAAGTCACACAGGAGTACGAGTTCGAATCCCTGCCATTGCATATTTACATTTATGGAGTGATTCGTCTTACAGGGTGATGCAGAAAACGTACCGTAGGCGTTAGGTATTCACTGACGATCAGCCCTAAACAATATTCAGTCGCTGTCCGTTCATGCTGGTACGGCACTGACTACCGCAGAAGTGCATAGTGAGAGTAGGTACGATAACACCAGGTCAAACTCTTCGCTTCGCCGGCCTCCAGTTGCAGTAAAACAAGTGATTGTATCAGTGTCCCGTGGGAAATCTCCAAACCAATGTGTCATACCATTGGTTTCGGGATTGGTTTCGGGTTTCGTGTCGATGCGTGTTTCAAGAAAAGTGCACACGGTATACGTGGCTTGAACATGAATGGTCCACGTGGCGCCGATTGGGCTGAGCTGGCACGTAGGCAGAGTCAAATGTTTAGGACCTGCACAGGCGCTGCTATAAAGAAAACAGGGTTTCGCAACGGAAACTTTCCAAATTCACCTTTATGCAATTTTTTGCGCCATTCAAGCAACAATAAAACCAAAAGTTTCAACCGGACTAGACCACAAACTTTCAAGTGGCCTTGATATACAAATGCCCAACGGTAAAATAGTTTGTGTTAATCATATCGTATCTCCATAGAGATAAACAAGAGATGCGCCAAACACGGCTCTGGATATCCAGTCCCTGATAACCGTCTACTCGAACTGGGCTTCAGTGGTACGCCAATCGAATTTTGCCACAGGTAGCTTTAGGCTAAATACGTACGGAGTGCCACGTCGTTTGACACTTACCACGTTATCGTAAAAGAAAATATGAGAAGTATGCGTCAAGATATCACAGTCACCTGTAAACAACAATCCAGTAGGGTTATGATCTGTAGAAGTTTGACAAAGTACGCTGTGTGTCCACGCTGGTTTCAAAATTGCTGTGTTTTGTCGAACCAACCTCTGTTAACTTGCGCGCTACCTTTCGGGAGCCGTAAGGGTCGTAATGAGTCACCAGTGACTAAACTATCTTTGATGTCAAAGTTACGAATTTTACTACAAGTAATAGCCAAACTATATGAGCGAAGATATTTTCGGGGATCTGCTAACGTACGTATTGTTATCGGTCTGGCGTTCTGTCGAACTTTGTTCCTCATGAAGGTTCGTTATTTTCATATCAACATCTATACCTTTCCCTTGAAGTTTCTCTTTAAGAAATTAAGTATTTTTTGACCCAACTAAATACTGCTCTAGCGAGGATTTGCTCAGACACATATTGTATTACACATAAGCGCAAGTTTACGCGACTTCAATCTCGTCGTCTCAGTTTAAACATCCTGCTCGTAGATTTCATGGAGGATATTGAATTTTTGCTTCGTATTAGATGGCTCTCTGAAGAAGATGTTTTTGTGCCTAATGAAGCTTCTAGACACCATACGACGTAGATATATAGTTCTCTAAACAAGGAAAAAGAAATTATCTGATCGTAAAGCCACGATTCGTTAGTTAGAGATGAGATGCAAATACAGCCCTACCTGTCATATCGTTGTTAGAACACCTAAATTAGACCTCCGAAGGTAGAACATCGAGGGGCACTGAAAAGGAGACAATTCCTTTGTGCAAGCCGGAGTGGTACAATATCAAGAACATATGTTGTCCCTTCAACTCAATGCGTTCTCAGGTTTTTACTACCAGTCATTCGCAGCGATTATTGACAATCCAATATACATGCTTCATCGTGACGATATCTAGCATGAAAGGAGAAATCAGTATATTCTCTGGCGAGATGCAAAAAAGTATTGATGTAACGTGGACCTTATCATCACCACAGTGCGTGTGTTATCCTCGCTCATTAACACAAACGGACTCACGTGCAAAATGATTGGATTACGGGAACGTGCCAACAGCCGTATTCACGTACGCGCATTCACGAGGGGGCGGAGTGAATGGTCTCCACTTTAGGGCGACGCGGCGCTACAGAGACAGGGAGTCCAGTCCGTGTCGTCAGGGTCAATGCTTGCCAAGCTAGCCTTGGCTTCAATTACTCCTCGAAAAGTCCTAATAATTTTTTGATCATTTGTTAGATGCTCATCAGCTACTAGGTACGTTGCATGTACATAAAGATCACGTTTTTACTCGCTTAGATATGTTGTAATCAAAGAGCAGGTTTGTTTAAACGTTTATTAAGTCGCTCTAAGTTAAAATATTTCTGTACTGTTTCTTCAGTGAAAAGTGTTTCCGTTCTTTGCCCGGCATACTTGTCATCAATTATAAATGTTTCCAATACTCATATTTTCAAGTCAGTATTCGAAATCGTATACAGATAAATGTGTATAAGGTATTTCACTCCGATTTATTTCAAAAGAGCCACACAAACGGTATAAAAGGGTGGGAGGTTGGTGTGAAAAGCTTAGAGGGCCTCGCTAGAGACCACAGATTTATTATGTGTTTAAATTCGAAAAAAAATTTTATAGAGCACCTAATGCCCTCTTAGTCTTCAACGACCACGACCACATTCAGGAAACATATCATTCAAATCAATATTTGTGTCATATGTACATCAGAGTAAAAGTGTCTGTTATTGAACAGGTAGGTGTGTCTATGTTCTCGCAGCGTTCGGGCTCAAAGTCTGGGCTCAGGAAAAGCCAGAACAGCCAGCTAATGCAAAGCAGGCAATGCTTTCAAGCAGGCGACTCCTCAAGGGCGTTAGCTTGGCAAGCCTCAAACGAGTCTCCATCACAGCGTCAGGGACGCGGTCCCGATATGCGGCACTCATGATAATTAAGCGCTCATGCCGTCGCCTCGGTTCCACCCACTTCCGTAGCTGCTTAAGGTTCCCCCACTCGTTGGCAACTATACGCCCGTTCGATTGAACTCGTTGGACCGACTTTAAGTGGCAACCCGGCAATTACCGCGTATCGTTTTCATCCAACAGAACTTTTGCTGGGCCAGCGGCAATCCCTGCTGACCTCAGCTCAAAATTCAATGTAATTTTTGATGAAGACGTTGGCGGAAACGAAAATGGTTATATGCCATTGTCGTTCACGTTAACATACATTGCACAAAACTGGCTTGAAATCACGATCTGTTCTCATTCATTTGACTAAAGTATTAGAGGAAAGAAATGCTATTGTTTTAGGCAATTCCAAACGAAGACTACATGACATGCATATTTTTGCTTCAGAATATACGCCAACTTTTGCATACTGTAGAGCACAAGCACGCATTGAAGCAAGCATATTCCATGCCCCAAGATGCCTATGAAATATGCTGTGTAAGCTAAAATACAGAAATATTCAACTCGGAAAGATAGCACAAACGAATATAGCGGTTGCAGCATATTCGTTCAACTTACAATCACACGGTATACACAAAACATCAGTTTTTTCTATTGCATCTTTGTTTTTTATTCACAGATTCATAAACAATTGTGTGACTGCTTTTTGCGCAATGTAGTTTTCATTTTGCTTTACGCACAATTTAAGCTGATTCGTTTCAAATTTGCGCAAAGCTAATATATCGATATTTTAACAAAAAAAGCTATTTTTCCTCCCAACTGGATATGACAATAGACCCTGCAGATTAATTATACTCGGCTCATCTCTAAGTACATGCATTTTAATGTGGTTTGTTCTGCCGTAGAGCATACTTTTAAAATGCAATTTCATAATCGCTTCACGCCAAGTACCGTTGTTATGGTTGTCGCTGCTATTGCTAGCATCGCAGTTGTTCTTGTCGTTGTAATAAAACGAGCTGTTTGTACGTTCGCTGTGCTATGCCGCTTACTACCAAGCATCATTTTTAGGCGTCTTATTGGAATGAACGAGCCAGCCTTCTATTAAGATAATTGTTATTCTGGCCTAAACAAGTCGACGCAGCAAACATAACGACGGACAAAGTTGGTGAACAACATAAGCGGTCAATGGGTGCATACCAAATAGCTCTCCAGATGAACCACGTAGGGACGCCGTCCTGATGCGTTGCAAATTCAGCTGTGTTTGACATTAACAATGTATCGAGGTTAGCGCCCCAACAGTGAGATGATTATACTAACTACAAGTGATCGCTGCATTTCGTTGCGACCCACTTCAGCCGACCTATATGTATCATCACTGGTTGTATTTGTCCATCGATGTGGTGGTATATCGTGAGATTAATCCAATTTACAGACTGTTATTAAGTCAAATTGGGGGCCTTCAACAGTTGTACGATTCTGCTTAACGACTGTTATCGTTATTGGTTATATATATATATATATATATATATATATATATGTGTGTATAGTCATCTTCTAGGCACAGCGAAAATTCGAGCAGTTTATAACATAATTACCTCTACCATGGAGCGAAGACCTAGTAAGTGCGCCACTGCCGCTGCAATAGACAAAAAGTGTAGGTGCGCGAATGGACAACGGAAGTATCATTGCAGTATCCAAATGAGCCGCTATGCGATGGAAAAACGGCTAAAAATCTACAGGACAAAGACGATGCCCATTGTGTTTTGATGACACGATAAACATGCTTCCTGAATAGGAACTCGTGTTGATTCGAGGCCCTTCAACGCACTGCTATATAAAGTTATCGGTATAACTGGTAGATGTTCCAAAAACAACTGCATCTTGCATTTCTTGCCGACGTTTGAAAGGTCGCACGGTCGGCAGGAACTGTTGACGTTATACCGGCGAACATTGAACTGAATTTTTTCAAATCGGTAACCTTCGAAGTGTCCGGATAACATTTGCATAAAACATAGCCTTCAGCGACAGAGTTAATCATCAATGAAGTTACGCTACTTCGCGAATGGAATCTAGATAAAACACATTACAAAAACTTTCTTAAAAAAAAAAGATGAAAAAGTGTTGTTTTTCATTTATTAGATCCGTTTCCCTGATATGCCCTCGCTACGCCTACCGTACACTGAGGTTGTCTACAGGAAGAAGACTCTCTATGAAAATTGATTTAATAAACGACAACTCTACTCAATGAGGTCTTCTGCTACTTCGTAAAGGCAGAAGAGAAGAAATCAACTTAACTTCCAAGCGTGCTTCTTTCTAAGGTGTCTATAGAATACAGCCAACAAGCTGAATTCCAGCCTCAGGTCCTCGTTGGGGAAACGATATTATATTAAATCCTTATTGAGTTTACGCTTTGCGAGAACAAAGGCATAACTACGTGACGTTTCAAGATTTCACTGACCCAACATTTATTAAAACCCCGAGCAGCGCAAAGCATACCATGTTGGATTTAGGGCTAGGATCGAAGAAGTGAGAAAATCCACACGGCGACTTCGCAATGGAGTGTCACCTGCATATTTTCCCAGGCAAAGTATGTTCGGTACTCTGAGAATCATGAAAGTTGGTGAAACCGAAGTCCTCACCGAAATTTCGTTTCAAACAGTTGTGTTAGGTCTGGTAAGCGGCGAAAACAATGGCTTTGACCGAGGAACGATTAGGTGTACCAATAGGTGGCATCACATAGCTATCGGTTCTGGTCGGATATGAAGAAAATAGTTATATTACTGTCTGAATATGACGCCATTGGAAGCTGTCTAAATACATCAAGCGGGATCTTTGAGCTTACGTTATGTTGTTTACGATTGTATGTCGAACGCCTAATTTGCCAAGTACCGCTTAGGAAAGTTAGAGTAAATCCGAGTCTAGATATAGACCGTCGATTAGCGATAATTACGCCCCCTGTTCCTGTAGAATCCCTTGCTGTCCTCCAGATGGCGTGTACTGATTCCTCACAGAAGATTTTTTGAGCTGGAAGTGTTCAGGCATTTGACAAAATTCTCTAATGAGAATGAAGAAATCGCAGCGTACAGAAATTACATTGCAGTAGAGTAGGCAAGTCGATGAATCAAAATGGACCAGTAACCTTCACTGAGCAGGAATTCCGAGAATGAATACGTAGTTATCTTTACGGGCCGAGAAAACTTGCATTGTGAACGGACCTGGCGATTCTGATGGTTAAGGCTAAATGGCGAAAGTTTAGTTCCAAAGGCCCCTTTGTACTCGCTTCGAATCTCATAAGTCGCATATGCGCACAACACCGCACTTATATCTGCAGACTCTCTTGTTAATTATATACAGCCCAAGCAACGAGCTTATTTTCAAGCCCTTTTGCGCTTCTTACCCACCTCAAAAGACCAAAATCTACTCGAGTACACTAAACAACCTACGAATAAGCTCTGGATTAAAACTCTATCATCTGCATTTTGGATGTTAGTTCAGGCTTCGCCAAGTTCAAGCTTCACCAGACCACAAGCAGCTGAGACTTGCGACTTAGGCGAGGCTAGCGAAGCACCTCGATCCATCGTCGTATGGCAACCATCTCTCATTTCGACCAACCAAGATAGAACCCGACGATGTAAATAGGGGTCTCAACAATCAGAAATATAGTTTAAAATACGGAAACTGAATTCACTATTTGTGTTAAAATGAATACTAACAATAATTAAATACGTGTACCTAACACATCAGACTACCTACAACCACTCTTTGCATTAACGTGCGACGCCCGCAAGCTATTCCATATTAGATGGACGCTTATTTTTTTAGACCATTGAGACCAACAGGCCTCCAATTAGTTCCCTCATTCCACCCGTCTATCGATCTGAATTTCAAAGTGCTTCCTGCAGATTAGTCAGACTAACTGTAGGAACCCCCTTGCATTCAGGTACCCCCTCATTAACGGGCTGGAACTCTGTCGCGGCTGGCATCGGCGTCGAGCAAAGACGTCTGCTCGGATGCTGCGGTTAGTCAACTGTTCATTCAAATGAATCTTCTCATTTTAAGAGAGAGATAGAAAGAGAGAATGACGCGGAACTAGAATGGCAAGCAAACCTCTGTTTCCAATCACCTCCTTTCCGAACGCTGGGTAGTCGGGACGATCTCTTGTTAGCTATTGGCTATAACGACTCGGCTCAAGTAAACAGTCGGCAGCGGCGGCCGGCACCTGATTTAATCAGAACTGGCTTTTCAAGCTATTTGAATCTATTTAGGTTTCCGCGTGTATTATGTTTACGATTCACATGAAACCGCCACAGGCAAGAACTGCGCTAGCAGATCCATATATACACTGCAAATACCACACAATGAGGGTATTTCAATGGATCTGCAGGATTCGGTCAAAGGGGCGGACCGTCTGCAGGAACGTGATTTGTTGCATGGTAAAGTTTGCAATGATGGCCATGAGGGCTTGGTAATCATCTTCGATTAATTCTCATAATATACGTCAGCATCATTGCCCAGATGCTAACCGGTTTTCTACTGGATAAAGTAACGCAACACAGGTAGCTTATGTCGTGGTTTGTCTAGCTGCGCGACGCTATTGAATCTACGGCATGAGCTAAGTGGTAAGAAATCTGAAGACCGTTGAATAATGCTTCTTCGTTGTTGAGATGTGGGATCGGTGAGAATAAAGCCAGTATGAAACGAGGCGGCAAACGGGATCGCGAACTTATCCGTATCTGATATTTAGAGTTTCACTTTCAAAAATTATGCTTGATACAGCAATAAGCATCGGTACAAGTTTTTATACCTCTTTCTTTCACGTCACGATAAGGATCTCAGCGAGAAAATGCTACACCCTAAGTGTCAAAGAGCAAGAGAGGCTAATCGGCGAAATGTGATGAAAAAAGCAGTCACAGAACGTATAAATGTTGTCAGAGTCAACTAGGAGGTAGCTCAAAGTCGCGAAAATAATTTCGTCCTGACTGCCTGACTTGGTAATTGGCCGGCAGGCTAGGAGCTAGTCCGACTGTCTAGGACTGAGGCTGCTCTACCAAAGCCCAGGCATAGAAAAAACGTAGGCGCGTGGGGACGAAGCCTGGCCCGCTTCAGCTAACCTCGGACACTGGAATTACGAAAACGAAGGGTAAACCTAAAGCTATTCGCATATATAGAGACGCCACACCAACCATGTGGTTATGTAGCGCTGATGGTATGCGCCCGCAATAGGTCTTCGGGGTTAGTCGGGGTTATCGTGGTCGCCTGCGTTGCACCGTAGCCTCTTTCGAGCGACGAAGACGTATGGCGGTAAGATATCCGGAGCAACTGAGCCGGATATTCTCCATAGTACAGTGGCCCGACACCTGCAAGTCCCCTTGTGGCGCTAATGCCACTCCCATCCTATTCCTGCTTTACGAAATTCTACGACTGCGCTGTGCAAGGTCACCCTCGCTGCTCTGTGCAAGCGGTCGTACGGTCTGGAATATAATGCGGTGGTAGACGCTGAATATACATGAAACTGAGGGTTCACCCGGGGAGGTAGAGGGGCCAAGGGTGGTGCAGCACCGTAGTGTCAACGTTGCCTGCGAGGCCCAACCATGCCGAATAGTTTTGCATGTTATGGTCACACTAGTGGGTAAAAGCACCACCGGCAGACAGGGGAGCAAAAGGCAACAGAATTTCAAGTAACCACCAGGCAAACCGGCTAGTCCTGCGAGCAAACCCCGCTCGTAGATCCAACCCCTTCCGGGAACTAAGAAATATTTTCTGGTGAAAGCAGGTTTTGCGGCGTCGCAATTCTGTTTCCCTGCAAGTACAGGTCGTAGTGGGTAGCACCTGCAGCAGCCGAGGCGATAAGAAGACTAATTGGAGCAACAGTACTCTAGCATTGCTGCATGGAGCTGTGCACTGAATGAACGAAAAGCGCCTCAATTTAATTTAGGTTGAACGAAATGAGGTCGGCTCCGCGCCGCACCGCACGGTAGGCACACTGCAGGGAGGTAGTAGTGTCACGAGAATTAGCAAAACAGTGTAGGCGAACATTGAGAGGGAGTGAAAAGCCGGGAACGCAAAAGGGGGAGAGGAAAAGGGAGTTGACCGGAATAAGCTTTGCCACATTAAGTCTGTTCCAGCGAAGATATGGTTTGAGGACGCTGTTGAATGGCTTCTCATGTCGTGCCAGTGGAGCGGACAATCCTGTGACCTACTTCCCCTCAAGCCACGTTTTCTTATGTCCCAGCCTGACTACAATTGGTGCGCGTATAGCACATATAGAATACAACATAAATGCAAGAGATGTTTGTTCAAAAAGTGTACGTTAGCAGCGCAAGGTTTGATTTATGATTTTCTCGTCGGTGTTTACTCAGGCAACTGGGACGCGGACGTCTGCATGGTCGCAAGTTAGTCTGTACTTTTGGAATGTAGTTACAGCGACTAAAATATGCGCGAAAGCTTATCAAGGCCTGTTTAAGGTTTTTCATCTCAACTATTTCAACAAAGCTATTGTAAATATATAATAATCCAAACAATGCGTGCTAGTAAAAATATGAACAAAATCGTTAACAAAAGGCAGCACAGACACTTGGAGCCAACCGATACCAAAGATGGCGTCACTTTATTCTCATAACATTATTTTATGTGTTGGCTGGTACCATCGTTACTGTCACCAATAATACTCTTGGCTTCGTTAGACTGAACAGGTGCAAACGAGTGTGCCACACTTATGAACGGTGCTCCAAGCGACGTTCTGTAGTCTTGAAGGTTAGTATGCCATATATAATATATCATTGTAGACAATAGCATCGGTTACTCCGGCTAGTAGCTATCCCTAGTAGCTAGTGCTCGCCGGCCATGTCCAGCGCAAGACAGATGACGCGATGACGCGGTGACTACGTGACTGATTCCACCGTGAGGTGCAGCACGTACAAGTAAGGTCATAGAGTTCGAATCCGCTAGAATTAAGCTGAGTTAAGTTAGCCTGCGGACGAGATGTGAGCTGAACGATACATTTCGTCTATACGTCCTCGTTGCTGTAGAAGTCCTATTTGTCGAAGGCCAGCCGATGCTGCTAGATCTTTGTTAACAGGATAAACTAATTTTAACTAACGGACATGATTAATGTTTGTTCCAATAAGCCATAGACGTTAAATCATTCGCATGCAATCGCTAACAAAACGCACGCCCGTACCCTCTGCAGAGCGTTTTCATATTACACATACAATGACACTTAGTGTTTGAGGTACTTTTTTAAAACAGTTTAATAGAATAAATAGGTGGAAGGGCCTTTATAAATGAGTGTATATAAGAGGAAAAGGACCAAGTACGATCTTTCACCCGTCTTGCCCGTACGTATCACAATCAAGTCGAGCAAGTTGCTTTAGGCTGTACTTCCGAACGTACCGATATGCAACGGTGAACGGTGACGTTTCTACAATATATTAAGACATACCTCAGACCTCTAGAAACTAAAAATATTAGGCTTTAATATAAACAAAAAATTTTTTTAAGCTGACCATCAGCCAACATTTAACGTCCACGGTAGCAGTTTTTGCATTACTTCGTAAGACGGACCACATAAAAATGTAAATGTGCACCGGCGGGGATCGAACCCGTGCACCTACGTGTCTTCTCCAATCGCAAGGGGCATACGAATGCACCAAGCCACCGAGCTCGACAGGCTTTAATATAAAACCCTTGTAAACACGTCCAACTATCCAGACTTGCTACAGAGGATATCAAAGCAAGCCAGTAGTTTTCAGTCATTTTGGATCGAGATAGGTACGTTCTGTGGGTCAGAGCCATGCACTACTCGAAACGGACACTAGGTCAAGTGGGGCGGAAAATCCCCATTAACCCCACGTCTCCCAAAAAAAAAACTAAATGAAACACTAGGCTGTACAGAGGCATTTAAAATTAAGGTTCTCTGTGTGGGCCGGTATTTGTTTGTACAAATTATCACGGTCTTAGAGCGTTCACTAAACTTAACGCACTGCTGAACCTCGCTATGGAAACAAATAAACAGGCAAAACACCTTTACTGCAAGTGGCACCAACTCACCTCTCCGCTTGCCTGTGATTGGCAAATCCCGTTATCGAGTCTATCGACAATCAATATAACCTTTGTTTTCTCAACGCAGTTAATAAAAGTCAGCCGACATGAAAGCTCACCTCGCTCGGTCTCAAGGGAGTGCTGGTGGTCGTGTCTACGGAGTACGGAGGAAACTTCCAAGAATTCGTGTCTCAAATAAATTAGCATTTAGTATTCCGCCGTCCCTGGGGCGCCTATTGCAGGCCCTATCTGTTTTAATTTTCTTGACAGAAATTTTCTACGGCACTGGCTATGGTGGATAGGGTCTCCGCCTAGAGTATTCAGAACACAAGCTTCTCCATCTAGCTGACGCTCAATGAAATTTTAGAACCTATCGCTAAAAACTTCCAGCTATGACCGACCAGAGGGAACAACACTGCAAGCTCCACTGTGCATTCCATGTGTGAATCACTGTTTAGTGCATGTTTTATACACTAATGTACAGGCAGTTAGGCTTAATCCAAATCTAGACCTCACTGGATCAACCAGTCATGACCTTTGAAATGTGCGGACTTGTGTTTGAAGTAACTGAAGACTTTTTCATCCATCGCCTTCGTCCAAGATTCTCCATTGAAGTGTACAAAGCCGCGTGCAACCTAACTGCCGGGCCTATTCCGACGACTAGAACGTGGAGGTGTTGGTCGATATGACATTAGATATATTCATACGTAATGGATTCACACATGGTATATCGCGACCCACCTTTTATGTAAATATATGTTATATAGAAATACCCACCATCACCAATATTACCTTTGGAGGTATCGTTTTGTATAATCCTGAAATTACTCAGTATATTGCTTCACATCAGGAACTCAAATCGGGACACTCAGACGATCCAAGCATTCGGGCAAGATGTTCATATGGTTGTGCAGCATGCCTAAAGGCAAAACACGCGCTACGTATTGCCATACACACATATCGGATACTGCCACAGATGTAGCCTCTGTGAGCAGGGGTCGTATCGCTTCTCCTTAAAAATCAGTGTGCGACGTAACTAGCGACTTTCGCATTCTCACTCTTAGGCGAAAGCGACTAAAACGGCAACGGCGCCGTAATACGGTGTGCCGAGGGTGAGAGCAATGGATGTACTAACCAGACATGAAAGGCTGGCCTGTGAGCCCTTTGTGGCTACATTGATGGCCGCTATAAAACATTAACTACTCTCTTAAGGGCCTTTGGCCCCCTTCAGCTACATGAAAGTTGGGGGTCTGCTACCACCGAATTGATCTGGTCTTGACAAGACCCAGCACTTACCGAATTACCTCTTATCCCAAGGTGCCGTTTTTTGCATTCTCTTCTCTAACGATGCGCATTTACTCCAAACAGGTTTCATGATGTAGAGCGGAAAGCTCACGTTAGGCCAAAACACCTACCCTATCTGGCTAAAAGCAAGAGCTTTTGCGGCCTGCGCCGTTGATAGCTGCAGTGTAGTCTTGAAGAAGTAGCACGCAGCTCCAATCGATCCCCAACAAGGCGATGTGATCAAAGCGGTTTAACGGCCTACAATATACCCCAAAAGTATCGCATAGACAGTAGATAATGAGACCGGGCAACTCAACGACCCTAAGGTCAAGTATAATAAGATATCAGAGGTTTGCTGTAATTTCGGTTCGATTTCATATTAATGATATCTTGCCGTTGCCAGCTGCTTATGGGAATCATAACGTTACGGAAAACCACTTCGAACCCTACAAAACAATGATCGTGCTTTACGTAGCAACTTTGACGTACGCAGTATGCTAGACATTACACTATTCTCTAAATATGGCTAATGTGTGCAACACTATAGCAGGCAATATTGGCAATGGCACATTCGTAACCGTTTGCATAGTTTGCTCCCAGGGGTCGCAAGCGAAAACTCATTAACATGGAAGGTACGCTATATACGCGACGATAACTCTAATAGGTGAAGCTCTGACGCGTCAGCCCAGCACATTGCTTCCTAATGAAGCCGGTGACTCTTGCGTGTATTTGCAATAATAGCTATAAAATTAACAAAGTTGCGTTGCTAAAATATTGCCTTCGCATTTACCTCGTATTATAGAATGTCGAATAAGCTTGGCGTCAGCACATATTGTGACTCCTTGGAATTTATTAGCATATTTGCCACGATCGACAAGCCAATCCTGGACACAGATTGGCCCAGAAAACTAGAAATAAGTGCCGATAATCTATTACCTATATCAGCCAATGGACGATGCTGTAAGAATTCCCCAACACAATAACCCACCTTAACTATTAACATTTGCAGAATCCGTTTCTAAAGATTTCGATTTTTATATCCAGCGTTATTGCGTGAGGAAATTGGAATTTGAAGAAGGGATTTATGGCTGACTCTATGGCACTCAAAAATGGGTCATTCTCAGGTGTCTCGTTTCCTTACCACGGTTTCACAGCGTCCCCCACCTAGACAGTTCTACCAGCGATTCCGGAGGTCGCAGGTGTAAGAGCTTTCGCCTCCAGAACCGCAACGGCTTCCAACGTATTATGAAGCTATCGACCTTCTTCCCCCGCAGTTTGGCCATCTCGGTTTGGGCCGTACACTCTAAGCAGGTGTGATCTAATTTAATTGGCTTCTCATTTTCGCCTCTCTGAAGCTGACAAAAACAACTCCAAAATGCTGAACAAGAATTAGAATATGAGCAATCTTCAACTGTCTTGATAGCGAGCACAATAAAAAAAAGTTGTCCAACGCATCATTAATAGTCGTAAGCGGCCATGCAAGGAACAATGTTGACGTTGACGTATAGCTGTATATTTATATTTTACTATTTTTCTTTAAACGTAAATACATCTGTAGTGAAATTAAAAGTGACCGTTAGCAACGTTTAGGAGTCCAGGGGTGTCGGTTAGTAGTATCTGACCGTCTCTAATGGCTTTAGCATATGTACATTTGAACGCGATTTGTGCTTTTTTTGTCTCAATGACGCTTGATTGGCTGATACATATCATTCGCCCATTTCAATCACGCGCCGGTAGGTTTACCTTTCAGCTAGATATCCTACCCTGCATTGGAACAATGAATGACCACCTTCCGTGCACTGTAGTGGCGAGAACTTGTAAGGCAGCTCGGTCAATGGAAATCGAAGATTCAGTTGGGCGTTAATCCTGCCAGACGCAACTGGATAGCCAGCCAATAGTTGCCACGCAAGGATATTTTTGGTAGAAGCTTTTCAGCTTACCTTACCTGCTGTTATAAAGCTGGCTAGTTGCCATACATTGGGACAGCGAAATTTCCCTCAAATTTAATTGCTAACTGAAGGCGTGCCTACATGAGGATTCGAATTAACTAAGCTTTCACTCAATCGGCAAACGATAGACCAATGCAGGATTGTGTCGATACTTGGTTTACCGACTGGAGTGGCAATAGCTATTTGGCATATAGGAAACCCAAATCGATATTAAAAGGTATACGTCCTAAAGGAAGAAACTCTCCTTCTATACTTCTTTTCTACTACGTTAAAGCCATCGCCTTGCAGTAACGGTCAGCTCTCTCCAACCTCAGACGAATTCAAAGTTGTGCCACAACACCGTAGCTAGTTGTATATATATTCAACTGCGTAGCCGGAGCCAATAAATTAGAATCCCGTCACGACAGTTGTTCGCTGTGAAACAAGCACCAGAAAGCCGCCAGTGTTGCGAATCCCTATGTACTCTATGGCCAACGCCATATTAATAGACACAAAATTTTTTAATGCTTTGTTTGGTAAAATAACCATACAAAGGTAAACAAACGTGAAAAATAAACAAAAGTGTTTGGAAAATTTCGTCTGGAAAGCAGCTGCTCTCAAAAATCCAATTAGGGAACTTGTATATGCTAAATATTGCGCTAACTTATACAAGTCAGCTGTTTACCCTGTTGTTGGCATAAAGCAAGAGCCGAAGCTGAGCATGAGACAACGTCTCTCGATACTCTTTCTCGCATCAGAGCTGTGAATTTCACTCTGTATCGCTTGTCATTCAACAAGTGTTTCTACCGTTTCAACTATCCTCAAAACGATGTGTGCTATACAGAGGCTGGCTGTCCAATTTCTACCTCATCTGCATCACTTTTTTCTGCGTAACCTCTCCTTCCAGCATAATAATGTCATTTGTATATCCTACTTTGGCAAACTATACCCCATTTAATCCTTGAGCGTGCTTCTTACAAACTGCAATGTGACGGAAGGTGCACTTAGCCCAAATCACACCCGCGAAATGTGAAAGCAATTTCCTCAGGCGGTCAGCTTGGTTGCCGCAAATAAAACAGCAACAGTCGCCGACCAGAGCGACGCATTCGAATGCGTGAACATCCGCATCAACAACGACAACCGCGTGAAACAACGATTTCCTTATTTGCTCAATTAGTCATTCATTTCCTCGTTGATTCACGGCTTTGTACAACTATCTCTCATGTATTCCAGGCGTATAGCCGCTCTGCCGCCACTCATGTTACCCCCCTATACCCTGCTCCTCTCCACTAATGGAAAATGGATGAGAGAACTAGGAGGCGGAAGAAGGGGCAACGCTACGGAAATAGCAGTCGCCGACAGCACACGAATTCTAGTACGGCGGACGAGACTTACTGTGTCGAGAATGCGCCCCGCATCGCGTCGGCGTCTTCTCGGACCGCTGGAATCTGAAGCCCTCTGGTGGTGTTACATGCGAGTGGCCTTTGAGCAGCTGCTTAGCGAATCGCCTTCATTAATTAGCGAGGTTCAGCATGCATACGATTATAGGGCGGCAAGTCGGATGCTAGTACTCCCTGGTGTTTTTTTCTTATGGGACGCGGATGCGCGATTTACTTTCTGGCCCTGTCTTCAATTCCGGCCAAATGAACTCGTCGCGTTTTCGACAAATATGGCTAGCGGAACCTTAACTTCTCTCAGTTTTGAAATGAACCGAAAGCCTAGGCATGATTTCAAGCTCGGCCCTCATAAATCTTTGTTACTGAATATGACCTAGCGTTTTTGTCCGGCCTTGCGGCATTCCTTCATTCAATTATCCTGCACGGGTAACATAAAGAGTAACACATCGCTTGCCTGGTCAAACCAACCGCAGGGGTCCCAGTTAAAATGCAAAATAGGCCATCAAGCAAGTTCACCAGCCGTATGTATGCAGGGGGGCACGGGCCACAGCCAGCAGAAACAGAATGCTAAGGAAAAGTCTAGAATGTGATCCATTGCTAAAGGTGGACGCCGGATCCTAAGGAGGCTATCTATGACAATCTCGGCAGAGGTTGCTCAGTCTAATGGCTACTCAAACGAATAAGTCATTTAAACTCAAGTCTGCGCTGAAAGATTAAAAAAAAAGACGTGATATCTTGAATCAAAATTAAGTTGGTTGCTGTCGAATGGTTAAGCTTTACTAAACCTGTATTTATCAGCCACAATGTTTAGGTTTGCGTACGTTTTAATACAAGATATGAAATCTTCTAGATTATTTTAACGCGGTCAGTCGAAATGTTTACTTAATTATTGTTTAAGGCGTTCTGAGAATATTATCAAGCCACTTAGATATACAAAGCTTTTGAAGACCAAGCTTTTCCTTGCTCTGATTCATAAAGTGCGGCCTTTTTTTCGCATTTTTTATATTTACCTATATTTACCTAGTCAATGGCAGACGCCACATTATGCCTGGACCCCAGGCAGCAGGGAGCCCCGCAGACAACACCGAAGTGCTGCTAACTCCGCAGTGCCGAGGAGCCAATAGAGATTCCTCATCGACTTTGGTTGAAACCCAAGGTTAAACCTATACTTATCTACTATATATACTTATCTAAGACCTGCGCCCTATGGCTTTCTCGTTTCCCCTGCTGGAGATCCATAGTATATGTACCCTGAGCGTTTTCTGAGAAAAATCTTAACCTGCTCGGTTCTTTCACAGCTCAAATCTGACCACGTCTTCTCCGCAACGTTTTTATTACGTTTTTTGTTCATTTGTATCTGACTTCTCATTAATATTTTTAGAGCTGAGCATCAGCCAACATTTAACCTTCCGCGGCATCGCTTTTGCGTTACTCCGTAATGTAAAATAATATATGGACACCTCCTGTTGTGACGCTTAATGAACTAAGGTACAAATGCTACAGCTGACCTCGTGTTAACTCGGTGCACTGCTGCCGCAGTCATACGGGTTTTGCACGTCTGGTTCAACAATACGTGCTCGTCCCATCTGCATATTTGATGGATCCAGCTGCGCAAACGACGGACCAACTCTCTCTCTCTCTCTCTCTCTATATATATATATATATATATATTACGTTAACTGGAAACCGATACGCTACTCTCTCCCCTTTCTAAACTTCTGGCTTACTCTCTAATAAAGTTGACCACACGATACATTGACTGCCACACTTGTGATATCAAGAATGAAAACGTTTGAAAGAGGCTATACATGACGAGGCGACATAAAGTGCAGTATAAAAGTTACTACAGCGCTTTCTCCTTTTTAGGCTGGTCCTGCTTAGAGGCTACGGCAAGGCTTTCCCTAACGCCTCTCCCGCTTTCTCAAACTGCACCTGCAACTACATTGGATCGACAGTGATCATGTTTTGTTAGTTCTAAGCCGAAGAGGCCAACATGTGACCGCAAATCGGAACCGGGTCGGTTCAGAACGAATGTCCACTAAAATTTTTCCGTTTGAGCTTTGCTTACTGACCCGTATCCTATGCCGAGTTAAAGGTGCTGTTTTTTGTATGGCCTATCTAAAGGTCTTTATGCTGGTGAAGAAAACGATTTCTGCCGCTAGTGGCTGGTTTTCACGCCTAACAATCATGCTTTCTTGCGTCAAGGAGAAGTGTTTCCTCACTCTCGTCTAGGTTACGTGTGGGGTGTAATGCGTAGACTAAACATTAGGCAAATTACTGTACTTGCCCCAAAGCTTAAGACGGACGTCAAAAGCTAAGGTCGAGCTTAAAGGAGACGGGTTATAGGAGCTTCGGTAATCGTTGACAGTTGGTACTGACGATTTGCGTTAGACTGTTCAGCTTTCTTGTATGAGTAGGTTTTAACAGGAATTAGGCCGCGGTGGTTTCCATAAAAACATTTTAACATATCTTTGGGCACGATTACACAAGTAGCAGTTCAATTCGAGAACGTTTGAGAGGATACATATGGACACCTCATTAGCAGCTATTCTTGAACATTGATGTTTGTACTAGCCAACTCCGGCCTTACTGTTTACCTGTGCTCGGTTCATATTCATCTGTGGTTCCCTATTACCATTACGAAGACAGAATATACCAACAGTCACACAGATGTACTTACTACCACCACATTTGCTTCACGATGTCTCCTCTGGAGAAGAAACCTCCAACACTTCTGTTTCTATGCGGGCCGCGTCCCGCTCGAAGAGCCAGCACGGCCACGACGGGAGCAATATTTATCTTCTGTGTTGACAAAATTTGTCGTAAATGTCCGTATCTCATCAGTGAACGGCAGAAGCTCCACTTTTACAGGTGTTTCTCCATAAATAATATATGCTTCGTGTGCATGTGTGAGTGTAAAAACTCCGCTCCGGGTCTTTTCATCCCCCTAAAGATTGTGCGCAGCAGGAAATTAATTACTGTTTTTCCATTAAGTGATTTTCTGTCCTTAAGCGAAATGCAAACTGACCGATTCAGGTTCTCTGTGTTACCCGGTAGCAGACATATGAGCCAGCAGTGCTGTTACTGCTGTTGGCGCAACTATCATTAATATCAAAATTTGGGCGACGTCTTCCAACTAAACCAAAGAGACAGTGTTACTGCATTAGAAGAGCTTAATACGCAAGCAAAGTACGTATCTTGTACCGGCGAAATCTGCATCACAAAGGCAGGGAGGGAGAGAGGGAGGTGATCAAAAAGTGAAGTTAAATAATCAATGATAAACGGATGTAGTTTACATGCAGGATAAACTCATATTTTTTGTAATATCAAGATTTGCGTAGCTTGGCGTAAGTTGATTTTGCGATTCTAAAATTTTTGTAAAAAGATATTCTAAGAGCTGTTTACAGACAAGGCGGTCAGTCAAAACAGGAGGCGATTCTCACTTAACACAATGTAAAGCCGTTTTTCTTTCAAAAAGTAAATAAAGCTTAAAATGGATACTTTACCTCCTAAAAAAGCGCCTTTTATTAATTTTTGGTGAATCATTTTAAGTACATTTTTCAATGTAAATATAATATCAAAACGAAGACAGGTGAAATATCTCATACATAACTCCACCAATAATAATTTCAAAATGGCGTGAAAATATAAATATGTAAAATAAATATGACTAACTACAATTATGTAAAAAACAACTGTGGTCTACTTACGTATTATGTCCATTTTGAAAAAATAATGGTTTTGCACTCAAAGAGAATTATTTTAAACAAGAGTAATTCTTACATATAAATCTGTATTTTTGTGTCAAGAGTGCATTTATTACCTTCTAATGTGTACATCTGAAACAAAAAGTTGACCTCATGTTTTGAAATGAATCTTTATAGAATGTAAGAGTAAAAGTATGTACCTAAATCTATACAAAATTCATTGGATAATAAAATTGAAATGTAAAACAGCAACATACACTGGCAGACTCTTCTATTTATTACGTAATATGATTAAATAGCCTTCAATCTGTTCATCCGTTGCATCGTATCCATGCGTAAAATTCGCTATCAATCCCAACATTTTGGTGCTTGCATTACATTTAATCCCAATTTACGTCGTCCAAAAAGACTCGAGCACAATCCTTTTGTTACTAAAGCTTGGTCTGTACTTCATCAATTATCAATTCCTCAGATGAACGCCTTAGTTGCTAGCCATAAGTGAGCCTTCAGGCAGCGACCAAAACCATAAGCTCTGGGTTTAGCTAGACTTGTCCATCATGGCTGGAGATACGTTGTACTTGCCTCAATGCCTTATCGCAAGGGCAAGCACAGCCCACACAAAAACTATCTGGCTTTCAAGAAAGACCTTTAGAATATGTTGAAAATAGATGCATACGAATGAATTCAAAATGTTCTACACCTTAGTGTGCGTACTAATGAAATAAAATTGGCTATTTGGCATTCCAGCAATAGACATTTGCATTTGCTTTGAAACGGCTTGTGCACAGCCAGCTTCGTGATCCCAATGTTATCGATTTATTAACTTTTGCTAACTCCTTGTTTCACCTGTATAACTCTTATTGATATATAGTTCTACCCTAGCGGTACAAGTAGTCAGCCTGTATGTTTGCTTGGATCTCTGGTTCCCACTTGTCCCCGTTGTTGAGTAATTTCTCTTTGTTGTAAAGGAGCTCTTCGTGTGTCTCAGTCGAGTATTCAAAATTCGGCCCCTCCACGATCGCGTCCACCGGGCAAGCTTCTTGGCAAAACCCACAGTAGATACATTTCGTCATGTCAATATCGTACCTGAAAACGTCGAACGAACACAAGAGCACAAAAACAAAGCGACGTCAGCACACAAGGCTACCGCGCCCAAGCCGCCAGAAGGTGTAAAAATTTGTCTTGCCCCGATGAACTCAACATCCTGCAATGGCTCTATTCTACAATTGATCAATGCTTCGGTATGAAGGCGGGATTTACCTCGTTGTACGTCGACTGCCATCTGCACGCTCTTCCGCTTCAATGGTAATCGCCTGCGCTGGACAGATCGCCTCGCAGAGCTTGCAAGCGATACATCGTTCTTCTCCACTTGGGTAGCGTCGAAGTGCGTGCTCGCCCCGGAATCGCGGAGACAATGGACCCTTTTCAAACGGGTAATTGATGGTCGCTGGCTCCGTGAAGATTGACCCAATAGTGACGCCCAATCCTGAAATCGCGTATATAGCGAGAGTAAGATCTACGGTAATAATCATTGTGAGTCATCGAGGACATACTTGCGGACAGCTTTATTTTCTCTACTACAACGAAAAGAAGCTTGTAATACAAGAACAATAGAAAAGCGGCCCCCAGATATTTCTAACCTACTCGTAAATTCAAACAGGTCCAACGACCTTCAATTATGTCGAAGAATCGAAGACAGACAATCATCGAATAAGTTAGCCTAAGCGAGTAGCGCCGAGTGAAACGGTGTAGAGAAAAGTAAGCAACATTTATACATGCAGATATTACTAATAAAGTTAGTTAAATGGTTAGCTTTCACAATTGTTTACAACCATGAAAATAGCAAACCCTAATCTATTTTAAAGCTGACCATCAGCCAACATTTAACGCCCACGGTAACATTTTTTGCATTACTTCGTAAGACAGACCCCATATAAATGTAAATGTGCACCGGCGGGGATCGAACCC
>MNPL01023185.1:40535-63427 GCA_002081605.1 Tropilaelaps mercedesae
CAAACCGTAATCTACCATCTACTTGCGGGCTTCGATACTATGCCAAAAATCAATACACCGTCCCATCATACGGGATATCAGAGTTCTTCTCTAACTTCTGCTGCTACTTCCTGTCACACTAATATTCTGCGCGTTAATATTTTATACTTCAGTATGGTCAACTTCATTGGAGAACCACTTACCGCGTATAATTTCAAGAAAGAACATAGAGGTTGCGGAGCGGTCAGAGATAGCCTTCCACGACATGTCCTGATCGTAGTGGTCACGGTTGACGTTTTTGTATTCACCCTGACCGGTTACGGGGGCCGACAGCCGAAGGCCCCGCAAGGGCATGATGGGGCCACCTAAAAGTGTAGCCACGAAACAGGAAGATATTCACTATTAGGTGCGACCACGTATTTCAGTGCTGTTTCGTGTAGCTATTTATATCCCTTAATAAAAAGGACAAAATCGTTTCGGACATTTCGTATATGCCGCGATCGATGCCGTATTCCATCGTACGACACGAAAAAAATTTTGAATTGAATTTCAACTCGCATAGCGAGAGAGTAATGCAAAAGTAATTCCAACTAGCTAAAATTTCTTCGCCAACCGGTTCAGTAAGTTTTAATTAAAAAAGGAACCACAGTGAAGCAACAAACTTAGACTAAACCATCTCTATATAAGCTTAAACGAATGTGAGACATTGTGAGAGAAATGTGTCTGTGAAGCACAGCTGATAAATATCTCCATCTTTATGTTACTATTGGTGCAAGAGCAACTGATGGAAAGAATAAATCAGTAGTCTACCTGTTCCTCTAAAAAAATAATGTACAGTATTCGCTTCCAAACGGCTTCCAAAGCTAATCCGGAAAAATGGTTCGGGTGGCTTTTTATCAAACGATTCTTGAGCTTTTTCATGTCCTAAATGATCGTTATACCTATTCCGCTTATTTTAAACATCGCCAAGAAATAACTTGTACATTGTTTTTTTACTACCGAGCAAACCATGTTAATAAAAAGTACAGATAATCAATAAAAAGAAAAATAATTCACATGCTTGTTCACCAGTAGCAGAAAAACAAATATACATAGCTTTTTTGTGTTCAACCGAACAGATAATTTAAATAATGTGAAACTTCAGTTAAATACCATGCTATATACTGTTTTGTTCAGTTTAACGTCGCTCTATATGTAGACAATTTAATAGAGATTTGACGTTGACCTCCAAAAGGGACACAACGAAAATGGCAATTTTCTCGAACAGACTCAATGTTTTTTCTTTGATTTTACTGCATGTATCGAGCTTCGGCGCTTGTGTTTGGATTTGTGGTAAAACCGCGTGACATATAGACATCGATCTGTCGCAATTTACTTACCATTGTTTCGCAAAACCGTCCGGACGAGAGATGCCATGTTGTTTGTTGTGCTCGCGCTGCGACCACTCGCTCGTGTCTGGGACAAGAACTGCCGACCTTTGTGCGCTGTCAGTCGTATGAACTACCGTACAAAACACTCAAAAGAACTCGAATTTCTCGGTAACCTCAAAGGTTCATCTTAAGTTTATCACGATACGGTTCTCCGATAGGAAATCACGTCAGCCGCGCACGCAGTGCCAATTTTTTCTGCATCCAGACAAAAACTAGATACGCGGCCAACCCCCACGTGGAGTTGTTATGGAATAGTTCGAGCGGCTTGGAGTGGAACACGAAACGTTAGTTCGAACTGTGCCAATTGTATTGTCGTGTGGAACATAGCTGACTTTATCACTCACTTTGTGACTCATAAGCATTGCTGTTCCGTATATTGGTATACTTATGCTTTCACTGATCATCCCCCAGGACCTACCACACCTTAATCTTTAAGAGAGGATGGGTCGAAAGGCAAACTATGACGAGAAGCGTAAGCGCGGCAAAGGACGGAAGTCGCGCGTGCAACCACCTCCACCATTGCCAAAACAGCTTAAACCTGGTGAGTTTGACGTAACATACGAGATTTCCCATTTAGCTCGTAACTCAAGAACTATAAGTGCAATAGTTCGTCAAATAATTCGCACAAAGTTCTGAAATTTATATCTAAGGTATGCTATGTGTGTAGCCAGTGTAATCATCGGTCAGTTTCATCTAACACGATTTGTTCAGTTATCTAACTAATTTAATGCAGTCTATCTGAACTTTCATATTTAAAATGGGTGCCTAAACTAAATATTTAATTCGTTTGCATAGTCAAACATGTGAATACGCGCAGCCTAAAATGTAATGAAGCATCGTTATCAAAGCACATATTATGCTATCGTGTCATATAGTGGTAGAAACTGATTACATAGAAAGAAATGACTGACAAACAAAATCTTGAAAAAGACTACGGCTTGAACCGTTTCTTGTTCTTTGGTCTTCGACAACCCGAGTTAACCAAATGGTATTGTTTGCCTGGTTCTCTATTACTTCAAGCAAACAACAAAAGATAAAATGGTGCGGTGGTAAAATTAAAGTAATGCACAAAATGTGTTATTTTTCACAAGCTAAGAAAAACTACAATGGGTGTTGCGAGATCGTTAGCTGAAAGTCTAACAAAGTGCGTCTCGTATTTTGCTATAGAAAAGGAAGATAAGAAACTATCACGACACCAATTAAAAAGACTAAGGAAACGCCAGTTGGAGGGGCGGACAAGAAGCAATGGAGTGAAAGTTAGGGTACACGAATCTCGTCGCCAGGCCGCTCATCAATCGGAAAACGATTCTGCCCACTCCGAAGGTATGAAGCTCTATTAGCAGTGATGCACGACCTTGAAAATTTTAAACTTCAGATTTTGTTTGAGTGCTGCAACTTAATATAGTGCGTTTCTGTGCGTATGTGTATATGTGACAAGTAAATAACTGCACAATATGTTTTGTCACACTTCAATTGGAGATTACAGCTAATATATTATTCTTAGTGTGGTTGGATTAGTGTATAAAAAAGAGTCATCGCCTTGTCTGCATGTGCGCACCGGCCGCTCCCGATTCTGGAGTCCTCATCGAAATCCCTTTCGCTTTAATTCAGGGCATAAAGGCCATCACCTGAATTGTATTTGTTCTACGTATTTAATGTCATCATTTATTTTTCATACTTATTTGACGACATAAAATTAATAGCGTACATCTATATGCGATACACGCATATGTCAAGGAACTAAATAACGATTTTTCCTTTGTGTTTTATTTTTGCTATGCACATGTCTAGCAGAACTCCTTGAGGAAGAGGAACGGAAATCAGTTGACACAGACGAGTCAATGGGGAAGGCCGAGGCTGAGCCTCGTGGATATACAGATGAGAATAAGAATTGGCTAACACTTAAGGCCAACAAGCTCAGGAGCCCGTCCAAGGCGAATATGACCCTTTTTGACAACGACGGCAGCGAAGATGAGGGTGTGATGGCCGACGACTTCGCAATGGACAGTGACAAAAATGAAGATCATAAAGTATGTATGCAGCAAGCGGTTCAAGTTATGCGCAGCATAATGAGAACATGAACATTGGTTTGCAGTTGTAGTTTTGTGCTAATACAGCCGAGTATATAGTATATTACCCCCACACGTACCCCCCTGCCCAATAGCCGAGCACATGTACAGGTGAAAGCTGCTATTCTATGAACATTGCTTTCTTTTTATACCAGAAGATTTTTATCAATGTAGTTCAACTCGGTGAATAAAACTACGATTCAGATGAAAAGCCACTTCTCATATACCATCAATAAATCCTTCATGGGATTATAGGCAGAAGGCGTCGATACGAGTTCTACGGATGGAGAGGAAATGGACGTGGAGAAACAGGCGAAAAAGCTTTTAAAGAAACGCCGTGAAGATGCTGAACTCGAGAAAGCCGAGTTAGAGGTACGACCTAAATATAGGCACTGCTGGACTGTCATAAATAACATGGTCTGTCAAACACTGAATTCTGCCTGCGGAGTTACTCAAAAAAGATTGGGCTTTTCCGACTTATAAACCCAGAATTGACCTGTAGATTCAGCACTAAATATGAACAACACTTTTGTGCTTCGCATAGCGACATGACTAGCCCTTGGAGCTCAAACAAGTCTGCTAACTGGTCAGTGGCGTAAACACAACAACATGCGGTTTATGCGTGGGCAATTGATCCGTCCGTAAAGTTTCGTGTAGTTGTACACTGAAGGTAATGAACTCCTTCAAGGTAGACGCGCTACTCATTTCATAGAATTGGCCTTTTGCTTAATTAGCAAATAGACACAACAAGGTAGACAGCACAGCTATCGTTGTTGATTGGTAACCCAACCCTCCTCGTTTGCCACAGGATACGAAAGGACAGGTGGGTGACATCCCCGACGATTTTCATCTGCCCTCGGCTGAAGAAGTGATCCATGAACAGGAGCATCCCCCGGACCTGTCTACGATCCAACAGCGAATGAAGGACGTTCTTTACGTTCTAGCCGACTTCACCCATCGTGCTGAGCCTGGACGACCCCGTCGAGATTATCTGGAGCAACTCTCAAGAGATTTCTGCTCGTATTACTCGTACAACGACTTTCTGATGGAGAGGCTGATGCAGTTATTTGCACCTGCCGAGCTTGCTGAGTTTCTTGAAGCGAATCAAGTTCCACGGCCTGTGACTGTCAGGACAAACACACTAAAAACGCGTCGACGAGAGCTCGCCCAGGCTTTACTAAATCGAGGAGTAAATCTGGATCCCCTTGGAGAATGGTCCAGAGAAGGGCTAGTCATCTACAACTCACAGGTACAGGAGTCTTGTCTGGCAAGGCCAGGAAGACCTTGAAAAGTAGCGGACCATGTTTTCAAGTACCCAGTAAGGATATCCGATCAAAATATTTACGAGGTCTAGATTGTGTTTGCCTATGTGTTGCTTTGAGTTAACGTGATCATATTTGTAAATAATAATAAATATTCGAAATTCAGTTAACAAGCAACTAGGCAATTATCTTGAGGTAGTAAGATAATTGAGAGACAGTAGACTTGAGTCTGTGCTGAAGCACTAAATAACCGTTCAATTAGGCTGTATAGTTTCCACGCGTGTAACATCGAATTCACGCCTCGGTTAATTTTTCATTCAGGTACCCATTGGAGCTACCCCCGAATACCTGGCAGGTCACTACATTCTCCAAGGAGCAGCTTCGATGCTCCCTGTACTGTCTTTGGCGCCTCGAGAAGGCGAGAGAGTGCTTGACCTTTGCGCAGCTCCTGGAGGCAAAACGGCCCACATTGCAGCCCTTATGAAAAATACAGGCATTCTATTTGCCAACGACGTTCAACCTGAACGCTGCAAGGTATCAATGTAACTCTTAAGTATAATCAACATATAACGATATCATAATCTAGAAAATATGCGCAAGTTGTATTTTTTGTTTGTATTTATCTGCTTAGAAAAAGATAAATAAAACACTTCAATGATAGTTCAACTATTTTTGCGTAACTATCTGATAAACGTGATGCGCTATTTGTAGTCGATTCACCGATAGCTTTTTTTCATGTTATAAAGCAATACCGAAATCTCAATTGTTTTGTTTCGTTTTTGTCACGACTTTTCTATAGGCCATTATTGCGAATCTGCATCGTCTAGGAGTAACGAACGCCGTCGTCAGCGCCGTTGACGGCCGCAAATACAGCAAAGTAATTAGTTAATATTAATAGGCGGAAGTTGTATATACTGATAGTAACAAGATTGCTCATTACTATTATTATAATTTTCTTGTAGCATTAATTTATAAGGAAATGTAATAACGGTAATTGTCTTTAAAAACGTGCAGTAGTTACTTCACTCGTGTTCCTAATTTCTTTTGCTTTGTACATTATTTTCTTTCGAGAATTGATGTCTTCGCTGAGTAAATTGCAACTATATTGTTGGGTACTAAAAGGAACCGAATTCCACAGATACAGCAGTGTTGTTGGACTCTGTTAGATAATGACAGGTTTTGATCGTGTGCTGGTCGACGCTCCTTGCTCGGGCTCCGGCGTCATGTCCAAAGACGAACGGGTGAAGACATCGAAGGACGCCAAAGATATCCTTCGCTGTGCCCACCTACAAAGGGAGCTGCTCCTCGCGGCCATCGACTGCGTCGATGCGGCGTCAGATTCTGGAGCCTGTGTTGTTTACTCTACTTGCTCGGTCCTCGTACGTCTTCTCTCTAAACCTAGACCCTTCAGAACGACTATATCATGCGTGTATACGACAATAGTATCAGTAGTATGACACACGACGCCATCCTGCCGTACGGTTGATATATTTCATCGGTGTGGTGCGCAAAAATACGTCGACTTGATTCGACCTCAGACATAACAATTTGTTTGCCTCGTAGCGTACGCTAAAACGTCCTATTTTGGTAACCGCTCGTATAAATGCATATGTTTTTGAATTTTGCACCCGACCCACGTCAACCTAGCCTGAGGAGAACGAGTGTGTTGTTGACTACGCTCTCAAACATCGACACGTCGAGATCATCGATTCTGGTTTGAAGTTTGGCCGTGAAGGACTTCCACGCTATCGTGAATACCGTTTCGCTCCTCAGATGAGCCTCGCCCGACGTTTTTATCCCCATACGCACAACATGGAAGGATTCTTTGTTGTCAAATTGAGAAAGATTTCCAACGGCCCTTTGCTTACGAGCGGCACCGTCAGGAAAAAAGCCGCGAATCAAGGCATGTGATAAATACGCCTCTATGAAACGCTGTTTTCCGTTATGTCAGTGCCTAGAAATTAGAGTTGTGTCTAAACATTGTTTAGCAAACATCAAAATTGTTTTTTTATTATGTAGTTGAGGGTCTGGGCTGTTGAACAAATAATGTATGTTAAAATTCGGCGTTACAGGAAAGTCGAAAGATGATGTGCCAGCTTCAGCTGACGCGACGAATACAAAGAGCAAGAACGGGAAAAAGGAAAAAAAAACAGTTGGAAACAGCCCTAAAAAAGGAGCATCACCAAAAACCTCCTCTAAGGGTACGAAGAAGCCGCTGAGCCGTAGACGTCCATTTTCTAAAAACGGTTGGTTGAATTTGCTTTAAACAACCCAGCAATTTACAACATATTTTGCAATTTACAGCTGTGCAATCGATATAATTTCCTTGAAGAGATGAGAACTGAAATAACGCGAAGGTAATTGAAACGTGCACTGCTACGTAGGTGACGAAAACTTTCTCACGTCTTGAAATCCTTTACGCTAACGTAAGTCGGAAAATAATGGCGTCGTATCAGTAATCAGTTTCACAGGCAAATCACGGCTCGAACGAATAAAAGCTGTTCGAGTTAGTCCGTGCCTTTCTTACAGTTCGGACACATTCAACGAATTCCTCGCAAGCTCACTAGGGTATGATTTTCGGATTGATTCTAGGCAAGGAGCCAAACGTGCATCAAAAGGATAAAGAAGATGGATCAGTTTCCACGGGGACGATAGTAACTCCAGTCAAAAGCAAAAAGTTCAAGGGTGGCAAAAGAAGGACAAGTGGGTCAGCGAAAAAAATTCCAGCTGGCCGCCTTGTAACGAGCGTCCCACAGCGTTCGGTCGCCGTCATAAAATCTCGGAAAAGACCCAGAGAAGCAACGATTACGGCCGACGAGTGAAACGAATTGTGGCACTAAGCGCTTAGCGCGACCTAGACCTAGACTGGACTCAGTATTTCGCGGAAGACCTAAACGGTCTTTCCTAGTTGAGCTAACGCTAACGTACATCATCTGAAGGCGACCTGCTGAAAAACCCGTGCTTTTGTTGCCGTGTTGTTTGTACAATAATTTCCAGAAAATACTATCAAAATATAAAAAAATACACTTATTGACCTAAAACTATATATAGACAGAAGTAACGTATCTAGAACTCTAACGAGTGTGATGTCAAACTTACTGCAAAGGTTGTATGTCTTCACTACGGAAATGGCGAGTCAAAAAACAATAAAAGGCACCGCCAGAAATGGTTGTATCAATATACTAACTCTGTGCAGCGCGGGTATACGTCTTGTGTTTTGTTTTACAGTTTATCCTGTTTATTATTTAAAATCCTAGTTGTCGCCAACAACAGTGGTGCCCGCAGTGGTAGCCACCAATGATGCATCTCTAGCTATAGTGCGGCTTAAATCGTTTGCAGCCAAAGTGACGTGTCTGAGATTTAATCCAACTCGTGCTCCTATAGCAAATATAGCTAAGAGCTTCCTAGCCCAACAAAATCGACGCCCGATTATCACCTGGGCGCACCGAGTTGGACTTTCGGCCACCAGGAAGTTTTAAGGGTTGTGGCATAAACCGGTAATTTAATTTTAAAAAGCCAAAAAAAGGTTACACACATGTCAGAACAATGCTGCGAATTAGTAACAGAGCATTTTTAGCTTGAGCGACTGATGTTAATGTGTTGCTATCGCATTATCGATGCATTTAAAAATTCGTTCGTGTTAACGTGAAAGTTATAAATACGCACGTATACAGAAGAGAATTATACCAGTGTGTTCAGTCATTTGCAAAGACCAAACCATAAACTCTAGTATTCGGCAATGTGTCCAATCGTAGGTCTGTTTGCTGAAATGATGACATAACTGGTAAAAGTGTAATTCACATGTTTATTAGTAAATCGATAATAATAGGAATAATAATAATAATAGTTACCATCATCACCCTAAAGTTCTTTGTTCTGTCAGCCTGCTAAATTCAAGCAGATACGTAGCTACAATTATGATACTAATAATGTACATAACACCTCTTCCTTCTTTCAGCGTGTCTGTGTTTAGGAGCGACCCATACACTACTCCGTCTCGTGCAGAGATTGTAACATCCTGCATAATTTATTCTAAAACCTGACACCGCGTCTGCGTCAGAATCGTATCTCAGGCGGTACTGAATAATTTGTTCTTCTAAAGGAAATAATCTGGCTGGGGCTTTTTCGTTGGAATGCCGCGACTTTCTTGAGGCGCCGCTTCGAATATTGTAAAATCCCTTTGAAGATATTCGTCTAGTTCGAGGATTGCAGCTACATTCCCGCACCTAAATGGAAGATGACAAAAATGAAAAAAGGCATAACTTGATTTCATAATTAGCTGATTACTCTACATAGACGAATGGGCATGACCACAATGATGTGTATTTCAAATGCAAACTCAGCTTTTGATTGCCGCATTGAAAAAGAGGTCATACCCTATGATCAGGTACTTTGAATGGCGTGCTAAAGCTTTTTTCGTACAAACATGACTCCTTACCGGTAACAGTAGTTTGGAGCCGACCACACGGTGAGGACCAGTTCGTTGAAATGCCACTTATAGCCTTCCATTACCAACTGATGCGCTCTGAAAACAAAGTAAGAGGAACATGCACTTATCAGCATATTCTTCTTCATATTGCTGCAAAGTTTATCCTAAAATTGGGCTGAGCCTCGTTCCAGAGGCAATTCTTAACAAACTACTTTGCGAAGCCACGAAAATGAGTGGTCTTGCTTTAAGTACGGTACATACACAGCGGTTTGGCGAAAACGTGATGGCGACCTTAAAGTTGGCCCCTCGATGCGCGTCTAATTTCTGCAAGCCACTTACCTGCAGATCATGTCGATGTTGTTTGCCGAGTTGAACTGTTGAACGACATCGCTGCCAAACAGGTAGCCCGCGCCACGCGGACTTACACCCCAACCTTGCGTCTCCTCGGGGTCAGACCACAACAGGTCACACATAGGACCATCATGGGGTACCTGTTAAAATAGAGTTACAGATAAATTAGTCCTGACTAGCCAGGTACAGTGGATACGCACGCAGATACCTTGCGGGTAATACATGTTTAAATAGTGCACAGGCCAAAACAATTGGCGCCTCATTCTATGTACCTTGTACCTATATACAGGTGTTTGAACCGTTCATTCAAATTCTGCATTGACAGAAATGATTTAACGATGTCGTCTACATTAAGTTCGTCTTGTCATCTGTGCTTTCACTTCCACCTACCGATCGCGCTACAAATCTAAGAGGCTTCCAGGCTACGTAAACCGTCTGACCATTCAGGGGCAGTCTTCTTTTGGCACCCTATTCAAACGACATTACCACCGGCGCTATCTAACCTAGGGATTAGAGGTTGGAAGAACGCAACCCTCAGACAATTCTACTACCACTGCCACTGCTACTGGCAACTGTACTCAAGTTAAATTATTAAATAGAGACAGACTCTTGACTATCGGCCTCTTTTCGTGTTTACAGTTTTTCGCTTATACCTCTTGCTTGCGGTCAATAGTGCGGATCTGATCCAGTTGCTGGATTGACGGTGACAGGCCGCCGTGGACGCAAAAGATTTTTCCGTCGATAATTGCCGATAACGATAAATAGTCGAATATCTCGGTGCAGTATCGCCACACAGTGACACTGTTATATTTGCGCAGGCACTCGTCGTAGAAACCGTAAACCTGTGGCGAAACACGGACAAGAACAGCATACGACGTGACTGCGAAAAATCCAGCTGTTTTTGAGGGCATCGTAGGAAATCTATAGAGCTCTGAATTTCTGGTTTCCACAATTCGATTGACAATCAATAAGCTGCACGATGCAACGTCGACTAGCTGGCAATGAAACAAATACATTGTATAGCTCTGTATTCGTTTAATGAAACGAATGATGCATTACAATGGTGCACCTACCTGCGTTATTTGACGGCTTTCGTGGTTACCCCGGATGAGAGTGATTCGATCTGGATAGCGAACCTTCAACGCCAGCAGCAGAAGGAACGTTTCTACAGAGTAAAAACCCCGGTCGACAAAATCGCCCATAAACAGGTAGTTTGTATTAGGCACATCTCCCCCTACCCGGAACAGTTCCTTTAAGTCATAGAACTGACCATGGATATCGCCACATACCTGTAATGTAGTAACACGAACGATAATCTTCAGTAAGCCAACCTCTATATATATACATATATATCTCATTTTGGAACAAAACAGTGAAACCATGGTGCATGCGTTGGCCTATTGGCCAACGCAATGCAACGCCTTCTTATATCGTCCACTCACGGTGACTGGCGCGTCGACTATCTGTACATTGCTTTCCTCGATGAGAATTTCACGCGCCTTGGCGCAAAGGGCCTTCACTTCGGCCTCTCTGATAATTTCACACCGTCGCAACTGCTCAATTTGACGATCAAGATCTGACGTAGAGGTCTGCAGACCCCCGCCGCCTCCATCACCCATCACCACACTCGTCTGTTGTCACCTTCACCTGTTGTTGAACAGAGCCCGCTGCAAGTCGGCTTAGGCAAGGTCGGCTGTTCAACCTGGTACAGGTTATAATCAGTGTGAACCTGCAATAATTTGTTTAAGAGGTTAGCAATCTCAAAACTCTTTATTTTTTGTTGAAGGTTTGGATAATAACTTGGGTAACGCGAAGCAGTATTTTTCTACCCATCTGCGTACAAGTTTGCCTAAATCAGGTGGCACTCATCGCTCCCACAGTGATTCAATTTTTTAAACCAATTAAACATGCAAATCCTTGATTATCGCCCGAGTATTGAAAGTAGCCAACTGAAATTAATGTCGTTTCGCGCTTTGTCTAGATATGTTATATGGGTTGGTCTCGTTGACCCGTGTTTCAAAGGATGGAAAAGACTCGATATCTCATCTAACTTCTTATCGTAAACATTGTTCGAGTTACTTTCGGCAGTTTCGACAGTAACTCTCGCAACTTCTACCCAACATTGCAGGTTCTTAACGACAATGGTCCTGGTGCTCGCTGCACCTGCAAAGGCTGTTGCAAATGACGTTATATGGGACAAACAAGGTGGCGCGGACCGAACATATACTGACTGCTAAACTAAGCACCAATACGGCCTACCCAGAATGATATCAATGATGAGGTCAATGAGCTATACACACGCCATGATATACGCGACCATTTGCCACCTGCCCGCAAACTCCAGTGTTATTTTTTATGTCATCCACGTGCCCCTTGCCCGAGAAACTTACCAGTGTCCGTTCTTCACGTGTATGATCTGCGATGCAAGGGTCCCAGGCGACTCTTCCGCACGAAGACTAGCTGATGCACAGTTCTTCCTTTGCCTGTGACGTTCTCTAGAAAGGACTCCACTCGTTGAAGGATACACACTTTCTCCTACTGTACAATCTCTGCCGCTACGAAGTTCTTTGTTTGCGTTTTGCTAGAAATGGCCATGACACTACTGCTCGACCCGCAGAACGTCTTCTTTCCTAGCTCAACAGTGTTTGCGATGTGTCTCGTGTAGTCGATGCTCGAACGTGATCACACCTGTGTGCATATGTCTGCCATTCGGCGCGTCCGATACTGCTGCATGTCGTGAAGCATATTTCACTTGGTAAGTTTTCTCAGTTTCCTGGCGAACGGTTAATTCATCGCAGGAGTTTCACTGCCATCAGCAGTAAGCGGGTTTTTTCAGCGAAAAATCATTACCCCGCTCTCTCTTATCGCTGGACGCCAAAAATACTCCTCCAATAAACCGGCCTGGCTTTCTCGCTGGACGACTTTCGTCAGCAACCTCTTGGTTTTATTGCTCTCAACAGATTGCCTGTCTCCTTAAAACAAACGCTTATCGTTGCTGCTCCGTAACTGCAACTGTCGAATTCGAGTCCACACTTATTCCTATTGCAGGATCAGCGCCACAGATTGCCACAAATACACTTGCTCTACCGTTTCTCCACCGCGTGTCTAATGCGAAAGCAACGGCACGGCGGGCAGGTAGCCTGAACGTGAGCAAACGCAACACCAAGCACAGCTTAGTTCAGGCAGCATCGACGGTACAATAACACCTATCACAGCGAACGCAACGCGCCAGACAGCTCCGCTCCGGCGACTTGCTGTCTCCTCGGCGTGAACTCCAGATACGCAGCACCCGAAGCTAGCCCGGTAGGCAAAACTGCCGCTTCTTTACAAGCAGTCCCGATGTCGTCACCGGCCGATGAGTGGTACCAGAGAACCGGCTGTTGTCGTTGTCGACGCCTGCGACGGCACTTCCAGTGACGGCGCTAACGGAGCTGGTCTTTCCCCTCTTCTCGCTGGCAGAAGGGTGACACGAGTGTTGACTGCGGGTGGCTATTGGCAGTTGCTCGAAAACGCCGCACACGATGACTAAAGCCGCCTTTTGCTTATTCGGCGTTTGGACGCGGGCAGCGTTTCGAAATGATTCGAACGCAGACTTGAGTCAGCGGAACACGCCGGCGTTTCGGCCGAAGACACTTGGACTGAAAGCGGTTTGGTGATTAATTCTAGTTAGACGGAAAGTCTGCTGCCGAATGGTCCCGCTCTGTGTGGTTTCGAATATCTGTTTCCCTCTTCTCAGCCTAAACAAGACAATTTTTTCATTTTTCATATTTACGCCAAAAATCCTGTATGCCGGAATACCTTCGGTTTAGTGTAACAATTTGCTTCGTACAACAATTTTCGATTAATTGGTTATTCACTGTTACCGAATGACCTATTTAGAGTTGCCCACACTCGGGCAGGGCCGCTCCATCGTATCAAGACCCGCCCTCTCCCACTTACAAAGTGCTCTCGCTCCGTTTCGAAACACCGCTTAGCCTCACATATTCCAGCCCTGTTTTTATGAGGATCTCTTAATGACTCCTGGGGAAGGTACTCTATACCTTAGTTGTTGTTGGTGTTGTGTGTTGTGCTGTTACGGGTGTTTGCTTACAGCGGCTGCTCGCACTTTCCCTGCGTCGTCTGCTCCAGTAGCCTCCTCTCTCCATACGCCCGCATAGTTTGCTGTGTCAGCCGTACGTCATATCTTCATCCCAAGCGGTAACAGGGAGGTAAGCGCGAGGAGGTCGGCCAAGAGCCGCCTACACCCGTCGCCGGAACTGTCTGCCAGCGCGCCGAAGTAGCGAATGCCATCCGTAGCAAGCGAGTGGAAAAATACTCGGACGAGGAAGAGAAAGGGCGTCGCTCGCTGGCAGCGGCAGAAACAGCGGTGGCGCCTAAGTTGACTGCCACTGCCCATATCGAATACATCAGCCTCGCATGATACGGACGGACTCGCCGCGGTATCTGTCTATGGGCTACTAGGCTGAGCGCTGCCGAACGTTCGTGTGCTATGTTGTGGCGACTAGCTGCCAAGTTGCTAGCTTCCGCCAACAAGAGGTGTCCGTCAATCGAAGACAGGTGATGTTTGGTAATTTGCCGTGTTCTATTTGACAAAAGTCGGCGCGTGTGACTGGGACAAGCTGACTGCGATGAGATTGCTCACTGCAAGCAGCTTGACCCCGTGCGCTGTGTGTGAGGCTGAATGCGAGAGCGATTGGCTGGCTAAATGCTGATTGAGTTTTGCTAGTGGAGGCGATAGCTCCTAAACGGTGGCGACGTTCGGTAGACGCTCACCGCGAAGGAAACGGGAAGAAGCAGCCTAAGTGGGAATGCGTTCGAAATTTCCGACGTAGGAAAACCACCGAAACCGATGACCGCATCGCCGCGGTGTAACGGCCATATGAGTGGGTCACACCGGTGCGTACGTGTATATGTGTGAGGGAGTAAAGTATTCGGTTGCTCCATTCAACGGAGTCAGCTTCAACAGAAACGCGCGAGGTGCAGTCAGCCCACAAAAGAAGAACCGGATTCGCGCAAAACCGTTTTTGGCGGAGGGTCGAAGAAGACACGGTCTTGGCAGCATTTACTGATACGCACCCGAAGGCTAGGTGAAGGCGGGGTAGCCGTACAGTTCGAAGGACGAACTCCAGTTGGACAAAACTCTTGCGGAAACGGACCAGCGGATTGGAATCGTGAGTTAGCTAGCGCGGAGACGACGGGCGAACGGTGGACGCTTCTCGATTGTCCACCCCGCCCGATAGGGCATAGCCAAAATTGTCGGGTGGTGCAGGTAACTAAGCCAGAATAGTCACGTGACGCCCTAACCTAGGGAGCTGTAGCCGGGGAACTGGTCAGCTAAGCCCATTCGACTTGACTCGAAGGGGTTCCGCGATCTGAAAAGGGTCCGAGCACCGCACGGAGCCGCACGACAGAAACCTGTCTCAAACGTGATATCGCGTCTTGCTACAACGCCATTCAGGATCCAACCAACCACAACCCTGTCTGCCGACCTCGTGAAGGCAAGTTCTCGTTCTGTCGCCATCGACATCCACAAGGGGCCACCAATTTCGGGGCAACTAATTTCGTAGCGTCGTGTGCCGACACGGGTCAGCTGCAACAGCGTCGACGACTGCCGTACACAATAAGATTAACGCAACTTCTCATAGAAATACTGCCATTCAGCTAAGTGTCTGCCATCCAGCTTATGTAACGCGTAGTGACGCAGAGTTAGTGACGCATCGACGCGTCCACACTGGTAAAACGCCAAAGGCAATCGTCAATACAAAGAGTAGACACTTGTTCATTGGCTTTTCTCCGTTGTCGAACCACGATACGTCATGGGAAACATTCAGACCGTCGGGCCAAATGAGGCTCTCATCGTATCAGGTCAGTAAAGTGGGAAGTAAGGCAAAAGTCGAGTCGATGCGCTGTAAACGATGTATGAGTGAGACCTTCTATCCTAGTCATTGGGCAAAAGCAAATTTTCAACTTAATGACCAGTTCGGTGAAAAACAAATTTCTAACCAGGCAGGTCGTCCATTTTTATTTGACATATGGTTACACTTCAATTGGAACGTCTAGTTGAGTCTATCTTCAGCCGGGCGCGCATTTGGAGGAATATAATTTGACTAATATCTGCTGTAAATATAGTGCTCACTCAGAAATGGTGGATTGTCAAGATTGTATTATTTAGTGTAATTTCTCTAATCAAGTATCGGTTTATAATTAAATTATTGCACATTTTCATTGAAATTTAACTCTTAAGACCAGTCTAATCAGTTTACTAAAGCTCATCAAATTTACTAATTGACGTTGGCATCCAATATTACAGATAACACTTTTAGCTTTTTCGCTCCAGGAATCGTACAGCGTTTGTCGTGTCCAACATTTCGGCAGAACAAAATTAGCATACAAGCGTCAGAGAATTTTTTTGTCTTTCTGAAATTTGGATCATTATTAAAATTAGCAGTAGAAATTCTGCTGCCAAGCTTGGTTGCTTGGTGCATTCACGTGCGCCTGGCGACCGAAGGAAACACAAAGGCCGCAGGGGTTCGAAAACCTGCCGGCGCACATTTACATTTATGGGGTGATCCGTCTTTCGAGGTAATACAAAAAGCGCTACTGTGAACGTTAAGTGTTGGCTGATGGTCATCCCTAAAAGTATTTAGTAGGAATATGTTACGATGTTACCTGTTACCATACATATACTTCTATAATTTTTCCTACATGTACCTATATATACGTGGATACAGATAAAAACTCGAATGTTATTTGTTAGGGTCTTTTCATTTCTTATTTATTATGCCTTTTACTGTCCCGAAATGTTCGAAACGCACATGTCGGACTACGTGTTTTTTAGTGTCAAGCTCATTGAATACGGCTAATGTCTTTGTACCGCACGGGTACAAAGAGTTGGTTAACTTTATCAATAACTTTCTAAAGATTCGGGTTGGAGTCCCAGTAAATATTGTTATACAATACTTCCTCATGCATCTATTGTACCGCTAATACTATAATAGCACAACAATAATAATAGCACATTGAAAACCTAAACCAACTGCAGAACAGGTCTAGAGTACTTGTCCTATCTCTGCAAAGTGTTAAATTGAGTTAGTAATCCATAGTGGCTAAGCCCAAATGGCCCGGACGTGTAAATTTCGTCCTTCAGTTTTCTCCGAATCGACGGCTGTTGGACGTACGGTCTATAGCAGCATTTTTTCTTTTATGCACCTGCCTTCGAACCAGGCTAGGTTAACAAATGGTATGCGTTGCACACATGCACTGAAGAGCGTAGCGATGTAGGTAAATGTGCGCTGACGACCGGTGCGCATGGATGGATGTGGTACATGAGGACCTCTATGTTTATGCTTACAATTTCCCAGCACGCGACGTGCGCAAACGGAAAGTCACGTAAGCGCCTCCCGAATCATGAACTCCAGTCGTTTCGAGCTGATGATGTATCGAGATCTTAAAAAAAGAGAAGATTGCTCGCCCGGGATGCTAACAGAAAATTGTATTTACTAAAATGAATTCAATAATATTAGTCACGATTTCTTAAATTATTATTCAGCTCTAGTTAACATACTGGAGTGCGTCTTAAACACCGTCGTTTTGGGCCCGGCATATATTATACAATTTACCGGTTTCGCGGCGGTAACCGTGAAGAGTAACGACTTAGATTCGAGCCATCGTGATGCTCACAACTCAGCCCCAGATGCCAAGGGTAACCTTGGTGGGTGAAAGTTCGTGAATAAAAGCAGTTGAATTTAAGCCTAAAGAATAATAGACCTTGGCAATACAATGAGAAATTATTGTGAGAGAACACGTGATATGACTTTCCCGGCCCATGAACTCGAGGCGATTAAAGTAAAACCCGTCGGATTACAGCTGCCAATAAACACGCCTTGAGACAGCGAAGTATTCGCAGATTGTCACAAGGCATTGCGTTAGTTTGATTCTGTCATTAGTGGCATGTTACACGAAGCATGTGTTGTGTCTTAAAAATTATAGTCTCGTCGGGGTAAAAAAGTGTATCTCGTATGTAGGCTCATATGACGGTTCGGCTATGAAGAGCATAAAGGGTTAACAAGACTGAAAGGGTACAGTTATTTAGTTTATCTAGGCTGAATAGTTTGACTTTCGAACAGCCTGGAGGGACATAGCTGGCGTTTACACTACGTACGCTGTTACGCTTATATTGCGTCCATGTGCTGTGCCTCTGTTCTACCGCGATGAAATACAATTTAATCTGCAAAATTTTGATATAGCGAGCTAAATAGGTGCGATTTCACTTACCTAGGGCGAGCTATGTTGTTCTAGAAAATGAAGTCTATCAAGAATGACCCAACATTGTCATGATACGCTATACATGATAGGCCAACAGGCTAATAGACGTGGAGCACATAGGATATATATAGCGTATATAGTATAACTCTGGAGAACAATGGCGCACAGAGCTGTGGTAGTGCTACGTAAGCATCGACTAGAAACGACTATATTTCATTTCACCGTTACCAACGATTCAAGACTGTGATATCATCCTTTTTTGCGTTGGCTACTGTTGCTAATATCCTGCTCCGACTCTAGTACAACTAGCAACTACCAGTATGATATCGCCCATATCTGGACCGGATCTCTTGTTGGCTGCTCAGGGAGTTTTTTGTCGTAAATATTGCCTGAAGATTATTGTATTTTTGAGTGCAGTTTTATTAATGTTCTGGTATATTGGCTGATTGATTTATTTTGTATGGATGTCGATTTTGCGGGGAACTCCCTGCGTAAATGCCATAAGGTGTGATGCACTACCCTTGCATTTTATGACGACAGTGGAGGGAGGTACTTCAGTATCGACTCGGAAGAAGCATTATCACGACCAATCTGAATTGTTGTTATTATTGTTGAGACATCGTATAGCCTTCGAGGACATCTGTCTTATGGTTCCCCTCTCAATCTTCGGGCCTAGAAACGTCTAACAACTCCTCGGTACAAACCTTGACACACGAAACACGCCATCACTTATCATAGTTTCTTGCCTAATGGTACGATATTTAGCGGATAGTTCTGATGGATTATTTCGCAACAATCGAATACGTTAGTTTGATGTTGTCGAGCAAAAAGGGAAGAAATATGTCACTAGCAACGCATTTTTCAGCGCTATTGTCGTTGTCTCGTTTAACGGCTGGCTTTGACGAGACCGAGCTATGCTGAATTCAAATGTCGCCATATTCCAACATTGAGTGAGACAACTGCTGCGGCCATATTTACTAAACGACCTATCATTTAGGTATTTTCCAGAAAGGACCATAAACGAGCAAACATTTCGTGTTCTAGTGGTCCCGTAGGTTACGCAATTCTGTGTTTCGTTCAAAGAGAGTGTCTTATGCGTAGGCGTAGTCCCGCTATCACTGAATAGATAGTTGTTGATAAATATAATAAGAAGAAAGATAGCACATAGAACGCTAAATTTTTTAGGGCTACTACCTACAAAAGTTTTATAATGGGTACGCTGCACCGATCCCTTTAATAACATTGAAGCTCATGCGTTCAATTATTTTCTAGCACTCAAAGATACTTTCACTGTCGCATTACCAATAGAAATATTCAGAACCAGTTTAGGCGATGACTACAGCATGCAGTGATTTTGTTCAGACTTTAAACATAACCGGAATTTGGTAGATATATCCGGAATTTTTTTGCTTCATAACAGCTACATGAGATCTCTGTTAGATGCGTAAATTGACGCCGAGCAGCAGTAATCTTCGCAGTACACGTTTAGCTCTAAAACTTCTTCGAGGCTAAAACGATTGGCAGTAGGGTATTTTTGTTTAGGAAAATTGCATGTTTGCTTCTACCTTCGATACCTACCGTTGCTTTGGCGACTATGTGATCAGAGTGTGAGATTGAACAAGCCGATCAATGCTAATTTCTGTTGGCTCGTACGACTATGGGGTACCTGACAGTCAATGGCTTAGCATCTACGCACATTCCTCGATAGTCAACTGTACGTGCGACAGCCGCGTACCGATACTCTACAGTCCCACATACTTAGGAGCGTAACCGAAATATTAAATGCGATATGTACCTTACTTTGTCAAAGGTACCAGGCAATCATTATCACTGAAATTACGATGACGGAACTCAAGCCAGAGATGTGTTTCACGCGGGTGCCAAGAGTTGTGTAAATTGTCCACGGCCTTCAATTGAACGAGGAGCTGAAGCTGCTACGATTTTCAGAACGGATGTCGTCAACTTACGAAATCTCTCCACCTAACCGGGCCGAGCATATGACAGAGTCTCTGGTACTGTTCACCTAGCAGAGTTCTAGCGAAAATTCAAGGTTTCAAATTCGTATCAAAAATGCCTCGATTGTAGCAACCAGCTGGACCAATTCGTGGAAAATCAACAATGGGGTGATAATTTACTCCACCACGTGAAATCTTCTTTCGCTTTAAGGAATTGGGGAAGGCCTGATGTTCATGATTCGCTGGTGGCCAGCAGTGATTAGTGTGAGACTCACAAACCCATTGAAATTCTAAATCCTTTCCCCCCACCCCTCCAGGGTCGAGACTGCATTAGAGTTATTTAGATGATATTCTGAGATCCAGCAGCGCAGTTCGACTTTTTCATTTGCGATAGCGAGCACACTCCAACTCGCATAAGCATCGGTTAATTATCGATACGCTTTGCGGGATGTCTCTACAAGGGCTACAAGGCTTTAGTTTTCTTTCGTTTAGATCACGGTAGCATTGGATATACTTCTTTAATCACTACGTGTAAAATGGCCGTTCTGACCTTGTCAACGAAAACAAAAGGAACGAACATTTGATCGGCTATGAAGCGGACGAAATACTACCAAAGTAATGCTAATATTTCGGCCTGCCGGCCAAATCTGTACTGCTTCTTAATTAATATTAGGTCATAAATTTGAAGAACCATAGTGGTTGTATTTATATCAGTGACTATAATGCTCTGCTAACAGAGTGCAGAATAGAGAGAAAGAAAGAAATAGAGAATTCTTAAAGATAGAGTTAGACCTGATGTGTTCTAAAATCTCTAATGTTTTACGAATTTGTCTAAAAAGTATTTAAAAATATTTTTAAAATTTGTTTAGATATTGGTTTTATCAGATATTAAAGTGCTTTGACGTAAGGGTAACAGTTTAGGTGAAATTAGTGCTCGTGATAATAATGCTTGCCTCTATGCGAAAAATGTTAGCTCGGCGATGAGCATGTGTTTGGAGCGAGCGTTTCCGTGGGGATAGCTCGAAGGGCTGAAACTATAATCTTCTTTTGCGTCTCCGCGATAGCTTTACCGTTGGCTAGGGTAGCCAAGGTCCTCTCCTGCAGTCCTACCGGATCGATATGTAGCCCCACCCTTCAAGGCAACAGGCGTCTCTCGAGTTACTGTTATTTCAGCCGGGATAAGTAGCAGCTGAAAAAATGCAATCCCACAGCCCAATAGGTGTTTGATAGGGAATCCCCTGCCAAGAACGGCCGCTTCGACATTGTTATGAGGCCACAAGTTTTTGCCTTTATTTGAATTATGCCGCGTTGTCTCACAGTAATTGTGCGTTATAGGCGACGGTACAAAATGTGTTACCTGTAACGATGTGCTCGATAAGACGGTTTGGTAAAGCAGTATCAACTGGATTCCCACTAACAGCGTTCTTTCGGTATTAAATATATCTGTAGATCTGATCATCAGCCAACATTTAAGGTACTGCTTTTCGCATTATTTCTTGGAAATTGCAAAGGATATGTTGATACCTTTGCATAATGTGATTACCAGAATAGATTTCCTGTCCGTATGTATGAAAAGATAGAGCAGAATGAATGCGTGAATGAAGAAAACAGCGCATTTTTAAGCCACAGTTGAAGGCAGGCGCAACCAAAGCCATTGGTCTACTGTAAATTCACTTTTTGAATGATACGCAGAACATGCTCTCATATGTACAGAACAATCAAGAGAAACATACGCAACGAATAACATACAACGTCTGCGATAGTCCATGATTTTTGTAAAGACCATCTGATGTGAATTCTCGAAACAGGTACTCATCTTCACGATAAAGCAAACGGGTTTTATATATCCAGTATCGCAAATGGTGCTATCCTAATGGTCGTATTTCATCGTAGTTTACGAATAGGCTCCCGACGGAAGTTCTTTGGTCACTTGAAGATTTCCGTGGGTATTATGCCCGAGCTTTATTCCGTACATTATAAATTGATTTGAAACTCTGCCTGTGATCGATTTCTACTTTGGCATACTACGGTAGTTGACCAGAAAACATTTATTTCCTTTAGGTTCTCCTGCCTTTCTTAGTAAAGACAACACGTGGCTAAACTTAGTGCCACAGAGCCTTGCTCATTGGAAAGAAATTGTGTTTACTAAATCAATAACCAATCCATAGCGTATTCCTACATATATACTTGACAGTTTAAAACACTTAACCATGCGCACTTGAAGGGCTATTATATTAGTAGCATATTAGACCGCATACAAACGATGAATCCGCATACATTAATCATAATAATGTGTAATATAATATAAAGCAGTGGTACGCGGCTATATGACAGACGATTTTCCGGTGATAAAACGAAATTGATTTCAGCTTTAAGATTTTGTCTGTTTTGCATTGTGTCATGCTGTGTTTACAGGAGGATGTTGTGGCAACAGCGCGAAAAAAATGGTTGTCGGTGGTTGGGCCTGGGCGTGGTGGCTCGTCACAGATGTTCAACGACTCAGTCTTGAGGTATGTGTTAATGCCGATGTGTTTTCACCCGCGAAACAGCACAGGCTATAGAAAGTGGCTAGCTTCATCTACCAATAACCGGGTTAGGCTATCGACTTCTTCTGTATCGACAGTCGTTGCGAATAAGAAATGGCTCAGAATATGGGCCGGAGTAAATAGATCAGCGGTGCTATTTTTGTTACTGATGAAGCCTGAATGGTATGAACAGTATACTTCAATAGTACGTTCAAAGAGCCAGCTTGATCTGACAGGGACTGGCGCGGGTTCGAGATCGAAATCGTAATCCGTTGGTTCAACTTCGGGCTAAATAAACATCTTACTCCTGTTGGAGGGAATTGACGTGGTGGAAGGTGGAAAAATTATGGTGACAAGGCCCGTAATGGCTTTTAGACGTATTTTAGTTAGAGTTGAGTGATCTGTGGGGGTGTCTCGTCTCACAGAGGCAGGCCTATTGAGCTTCAGTAAATGAGTACTGGATGGTAGTCGGTCTCGTTGTAACGCCTTCGTTTGTAATTGTGTTGCATGCGGGCCGTGATAACGCACCAGTAGCATTAGCACGTACGTGATATGAGTTATTTATGAACGAGACACACACACATATATATATATATATATATATATATATATGAATGTGTGGGTGTC
>MNPL01023188.1:30387-78566 GCA_002081605.1 Tropilaelaps mercedesae
TCGGCAAGCTTCAAGTGTACTGATGTTTACGTAAGCCAAAGCACAAGTTGACCCTAAAATTGTACGTAAATGAGTTCACATATGTGGCTTGGAATCATCAACAACTCCATAAAGTGGTTGGAGCATGTTTTGGTGTTCACTCGGGCAACAATGCATAATGCGGTCAACTAAATCATCGGTTCGTATAATAGATACATAGAAAGGATAACACCGGATTTGCCAAAAATTTAGAACTACGTATGGCTTAGGTTTTCACCGTCTTTTCATGAAAAAAGCTGCTTTCGGCAATTTTGTTTGACATATAATTTATGTAGGTTATAATTATTTTGATTAATATATTTCTAAATCAGTTATTAGAATAACAGAAACACGTCTATATGTAATATTTTATTCAGGATTGTTTTAAAAACTAACACACACACAACTGTGGAGCTATTGTATGTTCATGTATAAAAAAACAATGCGCGTCGTGGGTATATATATATATATATATATATATATATATACCTATGCATCATAAAAGTCTTTCTACTTTTACTGACACATTTCGAAATCAATCGAATTCAAAGCACTTACAACAAACTATTACGAAATCGATCGCATCGAAATTGGATATTTCGCAACACATAATAATGTGGCGCTTTCGTGTACGCGTATGTATTCTAACGTACAGTGCAAGACAAACTTGTGTATGGTCGTAGCGCGATCGTGGACACTGCTTGTTATGGCCATGCACCGTAGCGACACAAGGGTGCGATGACCCAAAGAGGCGAAAGGATTTAAACACTCTGTGCCAAACTAGAACCATCCCAACAGCCTTATCTAAGCCAAAGTATTGTCATCGCAGCGTGGCCAGCCCAGCGGGGCCGCAAAAACGTAACGTTGAGGAATTGGAAGCAGGTGAAGTTTTGTTGGATCCTACAAGCCTCACAGGGATGGCCCGGTTGCCCAGGTTGTAGGTCATAAATCTGGATGCGCTAACCGGTCCGAATCTCTCTGAAGACTAATGATGCACCGTATATGTTGCTTTGTATACTCGATATGGTCGAAGCAATGTAGTCGCGGCTCCGAGCGTAAAACATGGGGCCTCCAAGAATTAATTATTCAGGCAAGGAAGCGACAGACCGGCCAAAATTTTGCAAAGTATATATGCCCTCTATGTCGTGAACGGACACGCCACTTTTACTTATCTGCGCTTGCTGTTTCGCCAATAGTACACATGAACGTAACGTAGCTAATAAAAGATTTTCTGACCCAATGCCATCCTGCCAAACGTCTCCAGAGGTCCACGTCGTTTATAAAATTCGTTTTCTTCAAGGAAGGCCTCTACGAGACGTTGCGGTACGCACGCTCGCTACGCTTGGGACTACATTGGCATTAGCCATTGATCAGAACATATCATCAAGAAAACCGACAGATCTCCTAAACTCATCTACCTACTTAACCGAAACAGGGCACGCGGTTCAGCGGTTTACAGCTTTGCTTGCCTTTCACATGCTATGCTCCGAGGCTGTCTACACACAGCCCACTTTAGTCCTCCTCCGGAGCCAGCAACAGACTACGAAAGTCACTTCGAAGTTGTCGAACCTTCAGTTCAACATTCGTTGTGCACTGAGGGGCCAGAACGAAATCGAGATTCAAACCTGGCCCCCACGGGCGTCTTCCGCCTGGTTGCATTTCTCTGTCTCTCACACTTGCCCGCGCTTTCTCTGTAGAGTCCTACCACAACAAACTGGAAAGAGATAGCGTGACACAGAGAGAGAAAACCAGGTTATAAAACGCAGGTACGTTTGCCCCGTCCGCTGGCAGACATCCCTTTATTGCGCATTGATATGGCTTTTGCTTATCTCGTCGATCAGCTGTCCCCTCGGTCCCTGCGAGGTATCACTTGCGCGACATCGAGGTGCGGGTGTTTGGCAATGAGAACATATAGTTTTTCGATAATGTATTCACAAATACGTTGGCACAGGTATCGGACCAGCGTGACGACAAGAAACGGCAACAAAAAAGATGGACACACAGATGGAACCGGGGGAAAAGTTCGACAGCGACGCACTGGCCGAACCGAGCCGGTGATGTCTAGATGCCTTCGTGCAGATAATGCTTTAGCAGCTTTTCGTGCTATCACTAGCATTCTTTGTCGACATAAGTACCCTAAATACACCATTTCAGAGAAAGAGAGAAAGAAAATACGGCAGCGCTTACGGCATATTTGCTCGTGACGACGGAGTTTCGCTCATTCGATTTTTCTACAATTTAGTAACTTCTAAATAAATATTAACGTTAGGTTATCCGTTGCTTAGACGTTGTGATCGTATTTAAAAAAAAGTTGGTGATATGCCTATCTCATTATCCGTCTTTCCGCGTTAAAGAAGCGAAAAGCGACATCCTGGAAGACAATGTATCCCCATGGTGTGCTTTCACATAACTCTATGACGTCTACATCAATAAAGCTCGTATAACGTCTGAATTAGGGTTATGTTCCCGCACTTTTATCCCAGAATAGATATTTCGATATATCGATCAAACCCAAAGCGGAAGCGGGATGGGGAGGCGGGAATGGCACGAATCGTCCCAAATTAGCACGTGGTTCCAAACGAGAAACATAATTAATCTGACTGTTTACAATTGCGTCCGGCGACGAGCAGAAAAAATGGCACATATTCAACACGCTTTACTCTTGGTGGGTAGCCGCGAACATGTATTTCTCTGGAGGGATACTAATATAAACCACCATTACGCATAATTATTCGTACACGCATGGACTTCATCAACGGAGGACCTCACGAGGTCCTGCGATCATCAGCGGAGTCATATGAAAGGCTCACTATTAGGACACGCACCTGCATGGTTTACCTGCACAACCACGAACCGATCCGATTCGAAGCAAACTGCAGCAATGTGGACTTAGTCAAATTAGTTCGTTTATACACTTATTAGTCAGCGGAGATACGAATCGGAAAGTAGCATCTGAGAACTCCTGCTGCCTGATGCGCAGCGTTTGATCGGATTAGATTTGAAGGCGCACGAAGAAAAACGCCGAAGTATAGCAAGCCCGCGACGTAATCATGCTATATTCCGCCGAAGGGCCTCTCCCGTGCGTGGTGTATCCGCTAAGCAACAAACTCCGAGCACCCTTTGTCTCACGTGAAGGCCCGCTGCAAACGCGCGTTTTCCATGTTTTGCGATGGATAGACAGTAAAACACGAAGGCTTTAAGACCTGATGGAAAGCAGACGAAAACCGGCCAGATTGTCGAAAAAAAGGAAAACTTTACTTGGAGAAAGATAGGGTCGTTGTAGATACTACGAAGTACCAGCTGCTGTTGGAGTCAGATTGAAATTTCAAAACAATGAGCTTCTGAATATAATGAACAATTCCAAGTGTTTCACATTTGTTAAGACTCGATACAGAGGTCAGGCTAGCTACAAACCGTGTGAGACTGACATAGCATCTGCCAGCCAACGAACAAACTGACTCCCGGCACCGGTTGATTTAATTTTCATCGACAGCGCACTGGCCTGGTGTTCTTTACGGAGAAATACATTCTCTACACATTTTTCAGAAAATCCCGTTTTGTGTACGCACTCATTCGACGGCATACCGGCCTCATACACGATTCGAATTTGTGGCTAACTACCAAGTCGTACTAGTACGCTATTTAAACGCTATGTAGCATTATTTTTAGCCATATTATTTCTATTACCGACACTACACACGTCACACCGACTGAGGGACGCGGTTAAGAAACTTCGATCTATCGTCTGCTTTAATTGATGAACGTTGCGTGTCTGTCCACCGACTGAATTTTTTCCACTCAGGTATTCAGCCGTCATTTTATTATCCGCATTTTAGCCGCAAAGCTTTTGCATATTGTTGCATGTTAAGAATGAATCCCGTCCCGAGTGCTAGTTCAGATTTTCTCGAAGAATTGTATCCAGACATGCGGGAAACGAAGAGGCGGTACATTATGAGCAAAGGGAGTGCATCCACAGCTGCTAGCTAGAGATTAATTTTTATTTTTCTACGATAATGTATATTCGTTCATACGTAGCCATGTCTAATTTTCTTGGTGATAACATGCTGCAAATTTGGTGATGTTGTTGCAATAATTAGAACCATGATTATTATTTCGGCTGATTTGCGCTGCTTTGTACTGGGCATTTCTACGAACGTCTTTACGTATGTGAGCGGTAATTTAATACAACCGCGTATCTAAGAAAAAATTCATTTTAATATAGACATTACTAGTTATTTAAACGCTGGCTAGACGCTAAACTACGTTGGCTTTTCAACAACAAATATATCGAAAAAGGTGACTTTCTGAGCGTTTGACCCGCGCAATGTTTTTGAATCATTTTGTATAAAAAAAAATTTTGACAGTACTAGTAGAAAGGAAGTAAGGATCAGTAGCAATTATATTTGACGCACTCGGGCAAATACAAACAGTGGAGTCGATAAATTGGAGCCGTTTTTTTCACAATCTTGAGGCTACCAAACAAACTTCTGTTTAAACTAGTCTCACAGCGCTGTCCAAACGCGTTCAAAATGCCACTGACTGCATTTCACTGCTGCGCTAAACGAACTCCGGCACGTTGTTCGACTTTTTTTACGAACAAATATTGTGAAGATTTCACAATCAAGCTCTGCTTTACAAACCGACCTTGAGGTTCGGCCTTCGTCGGTGCCCGAAGAAGCAGTGTTATTGGCTAGATGACCAGAAACTATAAAAAGTGATTAGTTATGCTACAAGCGTCGCAAGCTCCTGCACTATGGCTTTAATCCGTGACGGCAACCGTTCTCTGCTTTCCAACTTGTGGTTACAGTATCTTCTCGGTAGAAAACGATACAATGCGAAATTTTTTGTCATGTAGCCTTTAGTGCTTCCCGAAGAATGGAGTCAAGAAAATAATAGCACTTGACCGCCTATCTCGACAAATGTTGACGACGATCGCCATTGGAATTCAGCGATGGAAAAAATCTGTGATCAACACTAAAAGAGCGGCGTTTGCTTCAAATTTACTCGTAATTTATTCACTGATGCCTGAATTCATTCTCAGACGAACACAGAAGGGGTCCCTAATCGCAGAATCGAGGAAACCAAGTTAATAATCACAACTATAATGACTAAGAACGATACTAGTGATGTAGGCCCAATCAAATATATATATATATATATATATATATATATATAAGCTCTTACATTGAATTCAGCTTGTCTAAGCATTACGGAATGCAATGTATTTAATACGCTATGTGTAAAAAGTCTCCCGAACGTTGAGAAACGTGATTGTGATCTCTACAAATAGTAGAGGAATAAAGCTAGCGCGCCTCCATAACACGTAATTTTGAGACTGACCGAGCCCACTATGAACGCCGCCAAAGCATTATTGTTCAATTAAGCCCAAACTAAAACAATATAATATTAACTACTTGGTATGCGCGTTTTCGCGCATCTGTTTATAACTACAAGACAACTTGCATCCCTTCGATTTACAGTAGGACACTATGACCTGACCGACAAGGTAAAGTTTGTTTCGTGAGCAGGTTTATCTTCCATAATCATGGAAGGTGTGTCGTTTTTATCACGGTTGTTCATAAAGGTAGACCTGCGCCAACCTAATCCCTGCGCTGTGGAGATATCAACACGACGGAAGGCGCTTCCCCATTCACTTGTGAAGGCCAACGGTGTCATCCACTGTAGAACTCACTCGCTATACCAGCTGAATCTTCTCGCTAAGACGCGCTAAGAGTCTGATGGGCGTCTACGGAGCGCACGTATATGTCAGCCGGTAGACGTATACTGCGCCTCCCGTCCTCTTCGGTGGAGTTCGTATAGACGCTTCAAAATGCTTCAAAATTTTACACGTTCCTCGTCGAGCTATTTAAAAAAAAAAAAAAAAAACGCTATTCTTTCCGCCAGTTCTACAAGCAACGCGTATACGTTATACGCTTATCATCCTGTCGTTGGAAGAGGGTGGACGAGAAGACCTGATGAGATCTGGTGAGGGGCTAAGCGCTTACAACATCCAGGCTATTCTGTTGAATGGAGCAGAGATCATCCTGTCGAGCTATGGGCGTCGAGAAGCGAAAAACCTTCTGCCTGAACCGAGGCCCGTACGAGAGTTGTATGTTGGGGCCGGTTTCGGTTTGTGTGTGTCCGTGACGCGCTCACGTGCGTCATAAGGGGTCGCGCCAGCCAGCTGGCTGGAGTATGACGGGTGGTTGTTCTGAGCACGCGGGCAAAGTCTCCCAGGGCAAGGCTAGGAGAGGAAGCTACCACAGGGGCGTATCTCCGTTGGCCTGGAGGGCGGCGGGGGCGCCCGATTTAACAGGGACAAGCCGGCAGAAATGCGGTTCGCCGGTACAACCACAGTGGGCTGGTAGAATAATCTCTGCGCTCGTAAGTTGGTTGCTCCTGGGGGCCGCAAAGTAGGCCACCGGGTCACGCCGTCGCGAGTACGACCCAACGGCTGGCGGCCCGGTGTCCAACGGCAAAGTGTTGCCACCAACGGGCTCCCAGTTGATGCCGTCAGCTTAGGTTAATCAACATCAAGGGGGGCTCCACCGAGGGACTGCGAGTGTAGTGTCTGGCTGCCAAATAGCGCACGGCCATCGGCAACTACTATCGCCAAATTGCCGTTAGCGCCGCATTTATCCGCACGTTACGCTTTGCCACCCTGAACAAAGATCAAGAGCGAGAAAGAGAGAGAGACAGGGCCCTGAATTGATTTCATCTCACTCAGTCTGAATCTAAGCCGGCGGCGCTAGCCTTGGCACTTCATGCAAACCTCCTCTTCAAGCAAACCTGTTCAAACAAGAGGAAGTGCAAGCCAATCGTAGGCGAAAATCAATGGATTATCAAAAACGTAACGAAAGTGAAGAGTGAGAAGAACCGAGGGGAAATTCAGTCCACGTAGAGGACGTCGATCTATTGAGTCGTTTGCATGTTGCCTATCGAGCAGAACTGGAGTGAACACGTCGTGCGCACAATCCAACTGGCTATATAAGGAAGTGCTTTCGACAACTGGCTGGTTATATATGTAAACTTCTTCCCGTAGCAATACGTTCATTCTCAGATGAATGCATCGCACAGAGAGAAAGCGATAATATATAGTATAGACTTTTTGTTTCAGGTCGTCAAAGCCTAACGTACTGTCGTAAGTCGTTCGCGAAGTCTAATCGCTTCGGTAGTTTCGTCGTAGCATGCAGATGCCTGGTTGTAGCATGATTTGTTAGCGGAGCTTGTTAGCACACTCAAGGGCAACGTTTTCCTTTTTAAGCTTGTTGTGCCTGCAAGATGTTCGTTGTGTAGGCTCTTAAGTGTTATTGCACTGACACTTCTAACCGCTCGCTCTCCAGTAGAGCCAGGCCATGCGGTGCAAAACGTGGCCGTCGTACAACACTGCATTGCGTCGTGTATAACAAACACGTCTAAGCGTGAACAGTACTTAATGCCAGTGTCTCTTATTTGAATGGTCGTTGGATAGATTCGGATGGGTGTGGTGGTGGTGCTGGTGGCTGGGTGGCCTTTTTGGCTGCCACGAGCGTCCGACAAACCGGTGGCCGTTTCGTCGGCGGTAACCGAGGACATTTCATGCATTAATGAAATTAACAACATAATTTCGATTACGACGATGCTACTATTTGAGAACAGGACGTGCTACTCTTGGTTAGTTATGCTTCGTTTATACTGCATCCGCATGATTTGTACAACGAGTACAGTTAACAACTGGAGACTTATTGTTCAAAAAAGAAACAAATGCTCATTGAAGAGTTCTCAAGTAGCCTATTGATTCCTCTTGACTCAGTGGAGGCTGTTTTAGCGTGAACAAGCGTAAGAATGAATCTAGTCGGCGTTTAATACCGCGATCTGGACAAAAGGCTGTGGGAAACAAATGCCGGCATACGGCCCCTTGCTTGAAAATACCCTACCAACTAGCAGACCTCTTTTCTATTACGACGGAGAAACGTTTACACGCGGCTTCGCTTCGCGGCAGGATATTTGTCAGGATAGTGCGGGACTTACGCAGAAGGCATGTCTGCACTGTTGAGAGTCACGCCGCATCCCACGGCTCGGAGATCTTCTCCTGATAGTAGCATGAGAAACCAGCAAAAGATTTGATGCCAGCAAACTGTTTACGAAAAAACGCGATTTCTTACGGGCGTCAAGGGAATGTTTTCTTCCATGCATTCTACCAGCACAACGTATCGACGGTGTTAGGATCTTTTTTTGTATAGAGGCCTCTCTACTCTGCGTTATATCGGTACCTTCCATGTATTGGAATGAGGCCTATTATTATTGACATAGTTTCTGAGTCATTTGACTTGTTCGTTCTATCCAGCGATCCAGTGAAGCTGTTGAAAATATTTGACGGCTGCAGATAGCTCTGGCCGCAGTTCTGCTTTGTCGATTCAGCTCGGTGGCTCTGGAGTGCATTTGCGCGCGCTTTGGGGCGACCTTAGGAGACATGCGTAGGTGCGCGGGTGCACGGGTTCGATCCCCGCCGTTGCACATTTATATGGCATGATCCGTATCACGAAGCAACGCGAACGCAAACGCGAACCACTGGTTGATGCTCAGCCTACACTACATAGACTAGACTAATTGCACGATTACGAACACAGTCATCAGGTCCAGATTGCGCAGTGGTGACTGACTATCCTGCAGAGCGAAATCGGGCTCGCGCTGTACCTAAACATGCAACTATCTGTGTAGGCTGGAAGTTTGAGGCCGTCGTAGGTATTGATGGTTCGTGGATTGGATGTCTGCGGCTATAATGGCATGTGTCTTTATGGGGCAAGTAAATAATGTGATGAAAATCGGCGAATAACGTTAAGTCAAATGAACTTTCTAATTTCTACCTCTCTCTGATTGCTTTATATGAGTGTCGTAGCTGCCATGGTTTGGCGTATTCGGCACCTAGGTTTTGTTGATACTGTTTTATGATAGTTGATGATGAGATAAAGTCGATTCGGGAAGTGTTGAGATGTTGGTATTAAAATGGTCCACGTAAAAGATGGTGGCGGTGTTTGATGTTGGCGTTACTTCATTGTTACTCTGTACTCTTCGACTTGATATATCTGAACGTGTTATTATGATGCCACAGCATCGGCAATACGGTGAAGTGCAAACAACAGCTCCATGCGGACATCTCGAAATACTTTATTTATTATTGTGTCAATAATAATAATAATAATAATATCGTATTCGTACATTCTCGTGGTAAAACCACAATTGTGGTCACTGGCAACGGCGGTGTTAACACGAATAGCGATATTACCTATTATTGCATTGCAATACGAACTACATGGCGGCATGGCCCTGCTCTTTATCGGGCGATAATATTAGAAATACCTCCTCCGTGTATGATTGCGCGTGTGTATGTGTGTGTTTGTGCGTGGGCTCTACCATATGTGTGTGTGATAATATATCGGCTTGACGTTAGAATATAGCAGTGACGTCGAGAACGTCTCTCAATTGGATGTGCATGGGTTTGGCAACTGCCAGTGGCTTGGAAGCTCCAGTTGTAACGATGGTGCGTCGCACCAACGCTTAACTGAACTTGCACGTACTGCCAGCACACCGCCATAATCGACATTGTCATAACACAGATATTCTACGTGAAAAATGTTTCCTTATGAGCCTGTGTTGGTTACGTGCATCTTGCCAAGTGAATGACAAGCGATAAAGTTGCCATAATGATATACAGTCGGTTATCGGTAGAAGCGCTCATTCACCGATTGACAGAAAAGCTGGCGGTTTTTAGATGAATAGCTGAATGACCACTTTGCATAAGACAGTAATATAAGGCAAAAGCGCCATAGATTAGAAATAGCCCTTATTTAGCACCTCGTCAACACGTGAACAGACCCCGAGCAATGTGAACTCTCAACAAGCCAACAGAGTTCTCCAACAAATCGTCATTCGGAATTTATTTTGCTTTTAAAAGAATTCGCATTTCGTTTTGATCGCTAAGGTGCTATCCATAGCAGTTGTGCATATGGCATTTTCTACTACGCTCCCAATGGCACACTGATAAAATGAATGAGTCTAACGTGGCTGACAAAATTGGCGGATCGTCATTTAAAGCTTCTATCGATTCCTCCTTAATGGAGAAGGCTCGTTCTGCTACGGAACAACGGCGCGTGTTGTAATCGCATTACATTGCGGCTTGCAGAGAAGGTCACGGGCTCGGTCCTTGCTGTCGTTGCTAGGGAAGGCTCTAGTTACCTGCGTGGTCTGGCCGCCTCGTCGATCGATCAAAGATCTCGTTTCGTTGTTCAGTCAAAAATTTGTCCTCTGAATATGTGTGTCAGCTGCTAGCATAGGACAGACTGTAAATGAGAGCCTTGTTTAGAAGGGTCGTGCATGCAGCGTCCGCCACTCGAAGATCCACTTGAGCAGCTGTAGATATTCAGGAACGGTCGACCTCGGTGGCTGTGGGGTGCATTCGTATGCGCCTTGCGACTGGAGAAGACACGTAGGTGCACGGGTTCGATCCCCACCGGTGCAGATTTACATTTATATGAGGTCCGTCTTACGAAGTAATGCAAAAACTGTTACCGTAGACGTTAAATGTTGGCTGATGGTCAGCTTTAAAAAAAAAAAAAGATATATTCAGGGACAACAACTGTGTGTGTCTGTGTGTGTGTGTGTGTGTGTGCGTGGGCGTGTGTATGTGTTTGCGTGTGTATGTGTTTGCGTGTGTGTGTGTTTGTGTGTTTGCGTGTGTGTGTATTTGTGTGTTTGCGTGTGTGTGTATTTGTGTGTTTGCGTGTGTGTGTATTTGTGTGTTTGCGTGTGTGTGTATTTGTGTGTGTGTGTGTATTTGTGTGTGTGTGTATTTGTGTGTTTGCGTGTGCTAGTGTGCGACAGCGGAAACGGTAAACTCGAGGAAAGTTTACCAAAACCGATGTGTGCAAAAATATAAAAATGAGTTGGCAGGGAGTTGAAAAGAAAGTTTGCTATGTGGCTTTTTTGATTGGTAAGTGCCTGGGGCTATTCAGCCGGGTACGGCGAATTTGGGAAGGAAACTGATGCAAAAAGTAGTGTTTTTGCACTCACTATATTTTTAAACAAATCTCTCCGCCAGGGAGGATTTGACTATTATTCAATAAAGTTATCCTTTGTCTAATTTAACGCAAATGCGAAAGATTAAACGCATCTTTCGCAAAGAAGTCACTTTATTGGATCTTACCTAGCTTAAAGGAACCCCACAGACCAGATAAATTCAGCGAGCTGATAGAAACATCCACGAGTGGCGGAACTGTGTTCTTAGTCGGTAGGGCGTTTGCGAATCCCATGTGATATGAACACATTTCTGTTTAGAAGAATCAAGCGGATCAGCTGCGAAGGGGAAATTCTACATATAAATCAACGATACCTCACCTGCTTGGTTTAAGGACCAAGGAAGTGAAGATTTTGCCTCACAAATTGACTTGTGGCCGTAGCCGATTTCCCTTCAAGCGTTGACACAGCAAGTAACGTATAAGTGTTCCCCTGGTAGACGACGCCATCCTCTACCTGGACAGAGGACCTTTTTCCAATTAGTTCCCCGTAGGACTAATGGTTAAGAAGATGATCCTCTTCGTGGGAAGGGAACGCCCGTGTGCAATTTGAAATCTTCATAGAAGCCTACCTAAAACATTATACAGGAATGGGTTCTAAGATAAACGACATGTCTGCCGTCCGTGCTCATATTACGGTGTAAGTTTTTGATATCCAGTAATCTAAACCGGATTCTTCGTATTCGCTTACGTCACCAAGTATCATAGCCTCTTTAAGCTCGCGCCGTACACATCGTCAGCATGGAGTTGACCTCAAGGGCTTACCTCCTACTTTGTTGTCGGACCGCTTTTCGTGATATTAGGTCAAAGAATGCAACGATATAAGACTACATCAACAAACATTCCTCTTTGACCTTGCCTTGATGCCGCCTACAATCAGGCTGTTGCTCTCTGTACTAACAAACTTCAGATCTTGGTTTGATGCGCGGCCGAAAGATTCCTGCCGCACAGGAGCCTTGTTCTTCGCGCCAAGACGCAATGAATCAATAGAAATGCGGAAATGAACGGGGAGCTTGGTACGCTCCTGCCAGAGCCTCGTACTAGCCGAGACTTAGAATACGGATATGCAAGCTAGCACGCGGTACACGAGCGTGACGGGATGGGGGTCGATGCTCGTACAAGAACAAAAATACCATACGGAACCGTAACGAATTGAACTGAAACCGAACAAGTCGAGGTAAGATGGTAGATAGCAAAGGGGAAAACACCCACGGACGCTTCCGTACGCGCTAACGACGACGGAAGGCGGCCGCATATCGGGTGGTGTATATGATAAAACGCAAGTTAGAACGCGGTGAATAACGCAAACAAGGGACTTAGGAAAAGTTTGTAACATGGCCGGATCAAGGGGGCCGTGGTACGATAGAACGAGCACGAAAGAGAACTCATTATGGGTGCTGCTTTTACTGTAGCCAGAATCGTTCCTATAAGGCGTTCCGTCAATATTTCGGCCATTATGACGTACAACCCATACTGTATATGATTAGTAATGCACGTTTGTTTCCCTAACTTGCCATATATATTCGTTTGGCTGTCGTTAGTCTTCACTTAGGTTTCTGTTGCACGCAATCTAAAACAAGACGGCGTTCGCCTGTAAAAACGGCGATATTCCTCGACCGTTCCAACATACAAATTCAGTTACCGATCTAGACACGCTAGCAACAACACAATCCGTTACGTGCCTTTTGTCGCCACGTCGGAAGACCTTCAAGTAACTAGGCTTCTATTCTGCCCTTCATCGATTTCGACGGGGCACACGGTCCCTAACGTTAATATTGCGGTATAGATTCATCGAACTGTGCTGGCTCGCTGTAGCAAGTACTGCATGGCATACGGCTAGCCATCACACAAAAGAGTAAGCACTTACTGGGATAAATTCATGGGATATGTTGCAACGATAAACTAGGCGTATGTAAGGCGATGTGTAAACACATTTAAACACATTTCCTTACGCTGGCAAACCACGAACCCAGAATAAGGCTCCGAGGGAAAGTCGATGCGATCACAAACATGACCATTCATTAATAGCGTTGCATCTATCTTTGGCAGTGACATAGTTATCACGCACGGCATTTACGATTTACGGGGGGATTTACGGGGGGATTGCGCTGGGAAAACTGTGCTAGATTAACTATTGCATTTTATTCGCTCAAGCCTTAAGCGTCACACATGTACATTATCGCCGGGTTCGACCTCAAACAGGCGTCTCAAAATCGCTGGATCCCCTCGCAAACTCCGCCGTTAGCAGTTTGTCTAGTGCCCGCGGGCAGCTCGCAGGAAAACCTGCAGAACTTGCACGGTTTCCACCCAAAGTTGTCAGCATATTCCGCGCACATCGGGTCGGAATACAGCTCCGGTTAGATTTACTCCCCGAGACTTTGTTGGCGCACGCATGACGACGGAGGTGGTCGACGAGGCGTGGACTCAAACTGAAGTGGACCGGCTGGAACTATTCGGTGAGTTGCGTTACTAACAATAAATAGCTTAGTATAACTGTAGGGCCTAAGTTCAGACATGAGCTTCAAAAATCGGTCAGCTGATCTTTTGAGGTTTGCGATGAGAGCATAAAGGTAATTTTATAGCATTTTCACTGAAGTAAAGCCGTGCGTCTGAGCACGCTGTACCGATTCTATTCGGAGGGGTGGCATGGCTGTGATGAGACGAGTGGACCGTTTTCGGACTCTGGTTGCTAATACGTTTCTTAATAGAGTTTTTCCTTAGGCACCGCCAACGATTAGAACTGCATAAGATATATTATTTAATAAGTGACGTAAACTCAGGTGGCCAATTTCCATATGTTACTTGATCACACGCACTCAGGAGCACATCTTAGCCCACTTGATTAGTTCCCATATTTATTCACTTGGCGGGTAACTATCACATAGAATGAGTTGATGTCCCGGAAAGGCTACCATCGTGAGCTCATTCTTCGTGCTGTGGCATTGCGTCCAAACTTCCCGGTTAATGACAGAAGCTCCAGCGCGAAGTTGAGACTCGCCCCGTTAGACGTTCCCTATGCTCACGATTTGATGTACACAATGAACAGCAGCGAATTAAATCCAACTCATTCTCCTAGCGTGGGCTAACACGCTCCACGCACATCGTATCCTAATGAGTGTGTTTGCGGAGTGGTGCGTTCGCGGTTTTCTCCGTCCGCGTCCTTCGTAGGAGGGAAGGAGGGGGAGTAACTGTTGTTATTGGGGTCCATAGAGTGAGCCGCACGGGGTAGCCGGCGAAGCAGCACGAAGGTTCTACTTATTGTGGATGTACGATGTGGTAAGCGTTAATGTCCGTTGCAGAACTTGACTGCCTTCTGCTCCCTTCTCTCTACACCCGCCCCCCTTCCTCCTTCCCACCTCTCTTTCTTCTCCCGTCTCTGCTTCACTCTTGTCTATTCAGCACCGTGCTTCGGCTTTTGCTTTGCTACGGTGAGCGTTGTAGTCGATGGAAAGAGACCGTCAGAGGCAAAGTGATCGGTGACCGACGGCCGGGCCGACGCCGAATGGCCACTCGGCGTGGGAAAACCCTATACGCCAGGAGATCGCCTACGATCATTTTGTTGGCCGAGTCGTACCCAGTGCGCGAAGTGTGGGAAAGACGCGGCGGACGCCGAAGGGTGCTCACGTTCAGGGCAACTCCGCTTTCCGCTGTTTGCCCCGGTGGCTTCTATCTCGAATTCCGGAGCCGCTTTCCCGGTGCTCCGTCGCTACTCTGACTTGGGTGGACTCTCTTGGTGCCGACCGTCGTGCCACTACCGAAGCACCGTTAAAGTCAGATCATTTTGGGGCCAGAGCCACTGCCGAAGCCTAGGGCCCCAGCTGGTTTGTGTGTATATGTGTATTATTGATTAACGGAGTTGCCAGTACTTGGCCTCTATATGCGGGGGCGTCACTGACCTCCAGTGCCTATGAGATGGGCTGGACGACCCCCAGTCGGCACTGGCTCAAATACTTCCACGGCCCGACGCCCCCTGACTTCCACTGGGGGCGGGAGCGAACCTTCCACGCTGCTCCCTTGCCGGCTAGGCATAGACCAACCGTCATTACCTGGCCAGCCCCTTCCAAATGCACAGACCGATGGGCATAGCGTTTCTGACGCTGATCGGGTACATGTGCAGACCTCACCCTGTCGTTGTGAAGTTCTCGTTAGGGGGGAAGGCACCCACGTGAGTTGATAGTTGACGCGATAGTCCCAACCAAATATGGTGGAGATCCACAGTATAACAAAACGCGTCCGCTGTGAATTCACGCATGAAGCTGATGTGTCTGACAATCGTTAGGAGCAATGCATCTATCACCGAACGTCACTTGTTTCGCTGTGTTTCTAAAGAGCAACCATTCGCTCTCGGTGCGATTTGGTTCGGTTAGCGTTCGAACCTCAGAACGTTCGCGTGCACATTTGTTACCGGGAACGCTTCCCGGACGTGACGACTCAGATGTCTCATATTGAAACGCTGGCAATGTAAAAAGCTTTAATCAAAACATAAACACTCCATATGAAACTGCATAGTCAGAGTGGGTCTCGCCTCCACCCCTACGAAATCGGTGACAGGTACACAGTTTCTTAGGCGTGCACACCGAAATCTGACGGCGCGCGCCGCAAGTCAATAAGTAAACTGCAGAGGATCCTGGAGGAGAAATCAGGACAGCCGGGCAGGCCTGTGCCCCCTCACTCATGGAGGATTCCTTCACCGAAACCGGAGAGGTTGGCCCGAAGCGGGGGCGACGGGAAAAACAAAAACTTCGCCGAAGAAAATTGTGGAAGACTCCGATCAACATCGGCACGTGCATCGCGGTGCAGGTGAGAGTTTTAAGCAGCTTCCGTCTGATATCCAGAAATGGTACGGCGGCTACCGACGCCTGGGTCCCTTCCCGTTGGGTGTAGTCGCGGCGCTGCTATCCGATATATCAGACTCTGGCAGACCACACATGCGTACAGAGAATCGCGTTCAGGCGGATATTATTCGGAGTTCTGTTCTGGCTATGTCTCGATTGCTGCATTGTAGAGAACGACAAATAGATTATTCAGCTGGTATTCGATTTTCATATCAGGTGTGCTGTTAATTTCACAGGAGTCAGCAGTTCGAGCGGGCCCGACGTTACGTTTCTAGTGAGAAGAATGCGCTAGAAGTATGGAAAACTTGAATAAGGACGGATAAAGTACATACGAATAGGATCATTTACTGATTCCTGCGTATTTTTTCGTCGGGTAGAGATGCAATAATTTGCGATCCTCTCAGCTTGATACAGGCGTGATGGAACCTGCCTGCCTGCCTGCCTGCTGCTTTATGCTTGAGTGCTCGACAAAATAAAAGGCCAATCGCTGACCTTTAACACCAGCGCGATCGTTGTGTACACACACTTGATTAGGCTTAAATCTGTTATGGACGAAATGAATGCGCCAGAAAGACAGAGGACGTGCTCATGTGTCTATCAGGGTACATACCGGTAAAATTCGTTGCCACTTGTTCGACCGTATAGATAGGCCGAACGTATTTTCGCCAACTGGAAGCAGAAGCTTCGACTCGACTATGCCATGAGCATGGCAATATGGCGCCGGCCAGGCCACTATTCAAGTCAACAGTAGACTTAGTCGGCCTTATTTACTTCACACGTTAGTAGGTTCATAAGAAGGCACAAGTTCTGCCTAGCAACGAACTCCAACAATATGAACGTGTATGAGAATGAGTATTATGTATGAGCAGACAGCAAACAACATGGTTTTTTCTAGTAACGTTTTCGACTGCAGTAGCTCCCATGAGTTTGTACAATGGCTGACAACATGCGGTGTTGTACGTTGTCATTATTGATAAGGTCATCCGTGTGAGTTTTTTCGAAATTACCTTGAAGCCATGGAAGTTACTGCGGTAATCGCTCTAATCGGAACGACAACGCCACAGTGGGATGTTCAATAAATACCACGCGGCAAGGTACATTAAACACAATAATGATGATTACATTAGTAGCAGTTAACTAATTGTTATGAGATAGTCACCATAATGTGTGCCAATGTTCATCAAAATAGTAGAGTACTATTTTATACTAAAAGATACCGTTCTAGTCATAACAACTTTCACCTAATAAATTGTTATTATACCACGGTTCAATTTCCTTCCGAAGGATATCCGCACTTTTTTATTTAACAAATAACGGATTTTTTTATTCGAGTGCGTCGTCTTCGAATAAAGGTTTTGCCATTCTCACGCATATCTCGCAAATAAAGCCACGTCGTTGTCTCAATTTTTCAAAGAAGTAAGTGCAAGTTCAGCATTGCAACGTACGAAAAACTAAAGCCACTGACTACCTATTACAACTCTACGGTTTTTCGGTCTAATTCGATTTCGAGAAGCGGCATTTTCGCGCTCTTCGGCATTGCCAGCCTTGACGTGGTCGAATTTCGCCCCGTGGCTCTTGAACACTTGAGCTGCTAACGCTGCGTTGACAGCAAAACCTGGACGTAGCGACTTCAATGCGTTCCTCGACTGCGATTGTGTTTTAATTCTGTCTACCTCCAGCCGAAATAGGCACACAAGTGTATAGCTGAATAAAATAAGTTCACTCGACTTTAGAGAGGCGATATGCGTAATCTTGCATTATGGGTGTCCGCCACGTGCCAAGGGTCTATCTGAGTGCAGTTCAATGCACGGGTCGATTGCCAAGCTTCTCTAACTATAACAGATACCTTCAGACATTGTGACTTATTTGATTTTCTTTTGTATAGACAGAAATGTTTAAGGAATACTTGAGATAACTTTTGTATCTCGTTATTATTGTGAGACGAACAATTTTTATATCAAATTTTCCTTTTATAAACATATTTTGTTGGAATATATATTGAAATAAACAATTAATTGGAGTCATGCTGACATTTTGTAGGAGGGTTACGTTTCTGTGTATAGGCAACCATCTACACATATTAGACGCCTCGGGCACTTTCTGAAAGGTTTATCACATGTCTTTTTTACCTGTTCGTTCAAGCACTATCTGGAACAAGCTTCTTTGGACTGAGTGAATTGGTTCGTCTCAATTAGTAAAGATTAGATTGAACCCTACACCGAGGTTGGTCAACCCGACATTGAACGTAGACCCTCTCATTTTCATCGAACTGATATTTCAACGTGACTGCGATGTCAACCGCGAAATAGTCATGGTTAAAGCGAGCTCCGCCTTGGCCATAGCCGTTTTTTGGACTTTTAGTGAAATTTATGCATTGAACCCTATTTCTACGTCGACTTCGGTGGATATCTAACTTCTTCGGCTGTTTCTTCTGTCGAGGGCCCATTTTACCTTCGTCGAAGTAAACGTTGAACGAATGTCTCACCCATCGACAATCCTCTTTTTCACTCACAGCATCTGTCCGTGTCCCAACGGATGCCTCCCCATGCCCATCGGGGGCATTTCGTCGTTCGACGCCGCCCAACATCCACGTGGGGACTACTTGACGGTATAGAGTGCACTAAAAAGATCGAATTCGGCGCAGGGAGATGTAGACAGTGTCTGTCGTTTCATTCACTTGGGATGACTTCCGTTCTACAAGTTCTATTCATACGACAGCTCACGAGCTACAGCGATTGTGCCGACACATTTAGGCTCAGCAGGTTCGCACTTTAGCGGGGACCGGGAACGTCTCGAAACGCAGACGTCTATTTCAACGTGCTTCAGACACAGTGCCGCTGTCTCATCTGAGATGGAGGGATGCGATGATGTGACAGGGGAGATGCGAAATCAGTCGTTTGTCAGACGAGCTTCCCAGATCGTCACGCTTCGACAACGGTTTTTGGTGAGGCTCAAGCCGATTCGAGTGATTTGCAGCGGAGCTCCCTGTTATTGGCGTGCATAGCTTTTTTCTCTGATGCTTGTGAGGTAGAGAACTCTAAGACTCCGACGATGCTCAGACGAAGGCAGTCCACCTCAGCACCTCGAATAAAACGGCCAAATACCAAGATGAGGTTCAACCAATTGGAAATAGCTTCGACGAACGAGGAACACTATTCAACATAAAAATTATTTAGTTCGGTTTGCAACAGTTCTCGAATCCGTGTGATCCTCGCGTGCCGGAGTAGAAATGTTGACGGAAACGCACGGCCGTATAGAACCTACAGGCGATTAGGAATCCGCCTCGATATTTTTCATAGTGCGCGAAATCGCTCGAAACTTCAATAGCACTTGAATTCGGTTTTTTTTCCGCCATTTGCGAAGGATCTCCAATAGGACAGCATTAATACGATAAAACGCGGGTGTTGAACGACCGCGTTCAATCAGCATATTTTTGCTTTGATTTTTAGTATCGCATGTCCGGTTTTTGTTGGTCCAATTTTTCCGGACAGGTTTTTCAATGCTCCACGATTACCTTTATCGCGGAGTCTTCAGTTGAATCAGGCGTTCCTTGTCATTACTTTCCATGCCTAGCGTGTGAGCCGTACATTAACGTCATTATGTCTAATAGTTATGCAATTGCGAAAGACATCACTCATAGTCCACTCTGCGAATCTTACCGTGGCTACTTCAGAGCCGTGAAAAGTGCTCTCATCCAGCGGCCATCTTATTAGGTATACACGAGGTCTCTTCGCCTGGCTGTACGTTAGCTTTACCAGTGTTTCGAACAAAATCCTTTGCTAATGCCGGATATAGCAATGAATCCCGATGCGAACGAAATGCATGTCAGCGAACAGAATTTGTTTAACTCGCAGACCATCACTGGTGGATCCAAGCACGTTTGTTCTCGGGGTGGGTTAACAACGGACAATTAACCCAGATCGATCTGATCAGAGCGTTTCAAAGCAATATTTAGAGATGTTTTTCTGCTTTGATGTGTAAAGGCTAGAGTAAGAGAAAACCAAGCTGGACGCATGAGCGCGATCTTCTCATCGCGCTTAACCGCTCTTTTCCTATGTGCAGTGAAGAGAAGCAACGCTTTTTCTCAGGCTAAATTTCCACAAAGTCCACATCTAACAGATGGGCATTGGTAGACCGACTAATAAAACTGCGCCATTCGTTTGTCAACTCTTCTAGGTTCGCGACGCGACATTTATTTATAGGGGGTGCCACAGTGATCTATCCCGTATCCAACACAGAGAGATGAACTCTCTGCGCTCAACCTCCCGCTACTGGGACATGCCATCGAGGCACCAACTGTGTGCAACTGCATTACTTTGTCGGGGGTGGCTGCACAGATATCGACGTGGATACTCCATACGAAGGCTGACGAACTTAGGAGCAAGGTAAAAGGCATACGTCAAAAGACGTCTTAGACTGTTGTAGTCCTGTCACTGAGAAAAGTAAAGCTCCATTGTAATCGCCATGAGCGTGCCATTCCCATCTAGAACGGCGATATCATCATATTTATCCCATCTAGTAAAACAGGGGGCTTTCTCTACAGGACTCTACAGGGTTGGTGCGTTTCGTAAAACAAACAGTACCGAATTCTTGCTAAATGGTCATTTCAGCACGTCAGTATGCCGAGCGTACTTACTTAGGGGATTTTGTTGGCTTGAGCCAAATAAAACAGAGCCTGAATGCCTCATTCCTCATTTGATCTGGTCTCAGATATCTCACTCGTCAGGGCAGTAAAGATCAAGGCGTCCACGCAAGACTCCACATTTCTCCTCTCGGCTCTTCAAAGTGATAACTTTGGATATTGTCATTTGAGTAGCTTAATCGTCCTGATTCTCCAAAGTATCAGGGACCTTATCCAGGCTATACGGCCTGCCGCTCCTGGAAACAATTACTCGGAGGCTGTCGCTCAATTCGGATCGGGTCGAGACGGAATGGCAGAAGCTGCTCCGAGATCGGATGTTGGTCCTCGAGAAGGAGAGAAGTGAGGGGAAAAGCCTGTCTGAGACGGGCAGCGTCCAGCCGGAGACGGACAAATTGATGTTTCTAATTAACCATCAACAAAAGCGGCATTATCGCGGGTACAAATAGTTGACCGGTGGTAATGGCAGCTGGTGAACTGCTGAAGCAACGACAGACCTGTGGCAATACCAGCTCAGACGAAATATGAAAGAAATAAAGAAAGAGGGGAGGGAGGCACAGGGCGAGGAAACTTGTTAAAATTGTCCAGCACTTAGGCCTATCTTGGAGAGGTCGGGAAAGAAAAATGCGAGATTTAAAAGTGCTGCAGAACGCTGGTAGGCGAGGTGGCGAACTTTGGTTGCAGAAGCATCCACTTCACTGTGAGCACAGATAAATGTAGCCCCCTGCGGCAACAGATTGAGAATCACCTCTTTGATCGGAGAACTATACTAGAATTGAACCTCTGTCAGCCTTGTGTATTTCTGTCGACGTTCATTAAAAAGTGTCCAGTATACCAAATTATTAAGCGACCATCCAGCGATACCTGGCACTGGCGCTTGTGAAACTAAACCTAGACATTTGTTAGGTTATGTCGTTTCTCAGACCAGTCGAAGACGGTGAAGCGTATCGGAGATGTAAACTTATACAAAGAGAAAGGTAACCTTAGTTTGGTCGAAATGTCAATCGAGGCCTGAACCTCGACGCACATTTGACTTTAATTATATTCAAATGCACTGTTGCCAGTGCATTGGCCAATGCCGTCACACTGTCATCCACTGCCCGGGGCAAAAGCCCACGACAATACTGCCAGTCTCATTAACCGTTTCTAAAATGCTTTGGATGCCCTATGAATTTCGAGCCTGCCATGTCTTCTGGTGTTGCGGTGGCCGGCCAAAAGCATACAACGATTCTGAAAACGAAATGAATAACAACGATGCCGTTGGGTCGTACTGAGTCAGTGTTTCCTTCGATTTCCCGGCCTTCCCGGCCCACTGTATATCGACCGGGAGAGATGTTGTGTCCTCAGTTGCTTTTTCCTTTCGGGAGAGTGAACGCTTCAATAGATTCCGCTTCACGGTCGAATTCCTACTCTGTCTAGTTGGTGTTTGTCTGTCTTGTTGCCACCGGAACTGCTTTGGACCTCATCACTGTGTGCTAACAACAACCTATGATGGGGAATGCGCTCAGAGTGGGGTCCCGCGTTTTGGACGGGGCGCAAAAGCCTGCATCCCCCTGGTGGGAACCTTTTACCATCTCCGGCGAGGGTCACTGTTTCGGGGGGTTCAGTCAACCACCAGCCTCGCCCTGCCCGTAACGTGAACAAACATAAGATCTGTTCGACGTAAAGTATCAAAGCAGGAGCAAAGTCAGGAGAAGTGTGTTCTACGTGAAGACTTGTATTGCTTTAAGTACGATCGCGCAGAAACTACGCGCTGGCCAGTTCGGCTTTCAGCCGTTTGCTTGAGTGCAATAACATGAGAAGGCAGAAATACCGGTGTTTTTGATAAATCCGTTGTGAAGAAAAACGACAATATGAATGTTGTCCACGAACGTTAGCGTTCGTCATACTGCATAAAAATGTGATGATAGTTTTAACTCATGACAAACTTCGGAGTGTGTTTTAGTACTGCGCAACTTGATAATAACAATAACAATAAACTGGACGCCGCAACGTGAAACCACAATTGTTAACCGTGGTTATAAATTTCATTAACAATACCGTACGCACATCTGCATCGATGCAGATATATTTTACGATGATTGAACGCCCGGGTCGTTTCGCTGGATACGTGCAACGTTTCTTTATATTTTCCCCTGTCGCCAGACGCAACGGCCATCTAATCTTTTAGTTCGAGCTTCAGTAAAATATCCGCTACGAGACGTTTCGGACTTCAGCGTCCTAATTTTACGCGAGTAGGACTCCCAAAAAGTGTCTGTCGATCAGCTTGATATGAATGTGTAAGAAAAACAATTTTTTTTTATCACCGTGCATCTCTTTTTCTGTCTAATTCTGGTTTTTTGGTACAACTAAGTTTCCTCCCAAAATGTCACCACAGACACATTGCTTGCTATAACTCGACTTGGAAAGTGTGAGGTAAACTAATATACTCGATCTACTATATATGAAAACTACAATAGATTGCAAATAACTCACAGGAAGCTAACGAGTTTAAACCAGCTCTGTATGTTTTACCAGACGGCCTTGGGTACGTGCACCTAACAAAGCGCATGAGGTGGCGCTACAAGCAGACTAAACACTCCACTTCCACTCCCCATGTCGACGGGCTACCAGATAATGCACTGCAGCAGTATTTACAGCCCAGCTTCATCATGATCTATTTACATTTCTTAGGCATTAGAGTTTAATAACAAAAATTACACTGCACTTAGGCCCGTCTGTTTGTCCCCTAGTCCAGCCAACACAAGTTTTGTTTACTCGAACGAAAAACACATGTTTACTCGTTTGCCTGCGTGTTTGCTTGCACTCAATGCTTCTGGATAAACGACTTCACTTCCATATGCGTGCTTACCCAACATACACACACACACTCACATACATACACACAGGGAGAGGACCTTGCAACGGGTTCTTAACACTCATCGCAACAACACCCGACGCACCCCAAAGCCCAAATGCCGAGACTCTAATTGGACCGTGAATGGGTCCCTGAGAATGAGGTGAAACTCAACCGAGTGTTATTTGAGTGCGCAATACAGGATACAAAGCAATTTTAATTTACGCGTAGGGCTTTCGGACGGACGTTAGGAAATGGAGCGCCACTATTCGATACCTTATAGGAATACGGGGAGATTGTAGGAACAGATTCAGCTCACTTGTTGGGACTGCGCCGTTGCGTTTTGAACCTATCACGCCCGACAGTCGTATCCTTACCAGTCGAGATAATCGAAAGCCAACTCTGTCCCCGGTAACTCGAGTCTGGTTCTCGGCCGTCCGCTCCAAAACTGTTTACTCTGGGCCGGTCACTCGCGCCGGTCACTAAGGGCCCGCCAGCTAGAGCGAAATGTCGATAATTATGTTTATGCGCGGAATACACGAGTGGGAAGCCGTAGACGGGGTCGAAGTCTGCTTCTTTTCTATGTCGATTTGTGTGAGGAAGATTAGATTAGGCATAAGCTTCAATTGTCGCCCTATTCGGCTTTTCTGATTGCTTAACTATTTCCTCTGTGGTTATACGTTTTCGAAGCCCTACCGGAGTACGACTGCTTTGAGTCCATGTTTAGGCTATGACCGATTATTGATCGCGTCTAAGTGAATGCCAGCAAGCAATGCATGAAAAGGGAATTTTATGCTAATTTTGCTCTAGCGTATGCCATTTAACCACAATGGTGGAGTTGTGGTGTCGTTATGCTTCCTATGTGGTTGCACAATTATGCCGTACCATGCAAGTACTCATCCTATTCATGGCCAAGGTAAGCCGGATGTGTACAAAATTCTCGTAATCGACAATATTATTATTATTGATAAATTGACGGGAGCGTTCGTTGCTCTAAGCAATTGTTTTATTTATTCGCTATGTGAAAGCGAATTTAATGGCACCGGCCTTGGCAAGTCCGCATAAAAACTCTATATATCGGTAAAGCGAGACAAGCCAAACGACGGTTTAACATTCGTTTACTTTATACATAACCGTTTCTACTATATTTCCGTAGATATAAGTTTCAACAACTTTTGATCAGCCATACTTATCGGTCTGAGCCATTTCTTGAGCCAGTTCATCGCATCAATCCAAGCTCAGATAAAAACTCGCGTGTGGTCGTTGGTGCTGTTGTTGGTAGGCGTACCGTAAACGTAAAGTGGCCGTAAATTTCCAATACGTCTTGTATGCTGTCAATGGAGCGTGAGGGCTAGGTAAGATTCTTGCACTTTTTCTTCGTTACACTGAATCCCCATGTTTCCCCATGTTTCATCTCTGGGCTAGCTGCCGTGTTGGCGAAGAAGCTCATGCAGAGACAAATTATTTATGCGACACACCTCTACCGTTTGCCTCGTGCACGTATTAACGCATAACATGTGCATCATCAACGGATAATCAATGTTTTTGGTGGAAAACCAAACGTGTGGCAGATGATGAATTGGGCATGTATCGATGGTGCGTCATTAAACGATACAGTTTAATTCTTAAGCACTTGGTTAGGTTTGCTGTAAATGATATTTACCCTAGAATGAATTAAGTCATAATAATCGCGCATATAATAATATTGCTAACAATAATAGCAATTCTTTTTATTATTATATTTCTTTATCATTCTTAGAATGATTAATTATTCATGTTTTAAATGTATTTTACTTGGGCTAATTAATATTAATACAAGCAAAAAGCTTTATCGCAAAGAATTATATATCCATCAACGTAGATAACAATTTTAGGGGCATATTCTATCCTTAATTAATTCGTGAAGACCCAAACCTGGAATTTTTTGTCACTCACTGAAAATCCCCCTTGAATAAACATTTCAACTATGAGACCTGCATACTCGCGAGATGGAGCTATGTCGATTTTTTGATTCGCCAGTCTCTCCTACCTCCAGCCGGAAATGTCAAAGCCGAACGACGCTTTGTGACACCTAATATTTTTTTACGGCTGATCATCGTTCGAACATTTAACGTTCACGGTGGCAGTTCTTACATTACTTCGTAAGACGGACCCCATATCATCGTAAATGTGCACCGGCGGGAATCGAACCCGTGCACCTACGTGTTTCCTCCGGTCGCAAGGCGCTTACAAATGCACCCCAGAGCCACCGAGCTCGGCGCTTTGTGGCGCCTGCCAAAACCTATCCTAGCGGCTAATATTAAGCCATCCAGTCAACTTCACTTACCTGCAAATAGAAACTTAAGAGGATTAGAACGTGCTCTGGATCTCGTAGAACCTTATTGGTAAACCTCTCTAAGCTTCTATCGCGGAGCGTCGCCAGCGGAGTCTCGCTCTGTCTGCTCGTAGCTGCCGCACCGTTACCGCCTGGCTTTTCGTCATACTTTAGAAACACGATCGTTCATTCAGTCTACGTCTTTTACTTCGAATTAGCTCCCTCAATGCTTCTGTCACCGGAAACCGCCGTTCTCGAGTCGAAAACGAGACGTGCTTTTTTATTTTCTTTTTCCGTTTTTCAGTTACGGACCAACGAACGCTAGCACCGAAATCTGACACGACGTTATTCGTTTTGGTTGATTGCCTCGGCTGTGGCAATTGAATAGCTTGCATTAATCATTTATTAATTTTACTAAGTTAGAAAGAGAAATACAGGGCCGGACAAGGGGCACACTGTTAAATATTTCTCCGCAGCAGTTGGCGAGTCCTTTGCGAACGATGATGTCTGTCCTGTGTATTAACTGGCCGTTTATTAGTCTACGAGCTTTATGGCTACAGCTGAGCCGTGATCCGACGTTTGCACTTGGTGAAGGGAATTTCTGCGTGTCGTAAAGGCCAATAGGGACCCCGTTTTACTGACCGAAGGACGCGCGCAATATGGGCGAAAACTCTGCAGTCCATCGGCTTCCAAGCGAACCCAACCAAAATATAATAATGGCTTTTGCGTTCGCGTTTCAGTGGTTAAAAATCTGCAATGACCAGACCTCGTCAGTCGGCATAAGATACCGGTAAATACCGTGACGATAAGCCGCTGCATTTTCGCGTAGAAATCATCCGTCTAGCTCAAATGTTAGATCGAATAGACGATGCCTCCAACTTCACGAGAACCGTTGCTTACGACGCTTACGTGTGACAATAGCGTCGTCGCTCTTTACCAGCTCTTGGGGCCAATGGGATTATACTTTGGTGCAGAGATACGTCTGCGTGTGTCAGCCATAATTTAAACACCGTCACACGTCGCCCTTGCCGGTCGTGATACGGTGCAATGGGATTGTCTACTTAGTAAGGCAGGGAAGAGAAAACTATATTGCCGCGAAACAACTGCTGCCAAGAGACGAAGGTATTGAGGGCATAAAACGCGATAGTTTAACGCGTGAGAGAAGTATTGGATATCAGCATTTGATGCCACGAATAGGACGAAGGCCATTTGACGAAAACCGGAAGTTGATGTGTCTTCAGCGACAGAAGTTCGCCGTTGTAGTATGCTGAGCCATATAATACACTCGAGCGATGGCGTGCTTGGTTAGCTGACACGCTAATTGGAGGATTACGAGCAATTAGTTGACTGGGGTGCGCTTATAATCATATCTAAGCACCAGAGTAGAGAAGAAGGTTGTGGGTTCCGCCTGGTGACTAAGCAGGCGTCTGCAAAACGAATATTTCTGAGCAATCGGGATGGAAAGGCACAAATAATTTTACTGGAGGTAACAAGAATAAAAGCTGTAATTAGTGATTTGTAATAAAAGCTGTAATTAATGATTTGGTTGTTTTCTCTGCCTTTTTTCTTCTGCCCATTTGAGACCGTTGGAACTCTAACGTCAACTGGGACTATGTCTAAAAATACAAAAGTGTGGAGGGCCCTGGAACCGTCCAGCGGTATTGCTCTTGGACGGCCTGTTTGCCGTGCGCCTTTTTCAAACCACAACGCCCGTTAAAACTATTGTTCTCCAGACGCGAACTGGTTATTAGTAGCCCCATCACAATCGTGAGGTAACGCCGAATTACTAAGCCGAATATATTAGTATTTTTATGGCAGGTTCCGATGTATCACCGCTACGCATCCAAGGGGCGTCGTTTTTGTTTAACAACGAGCTTAATTTAGATCCTACTGCGCTGTTATGCCCGGCTATGGATCAAGACTAACGTGCTACCATTACAATGATTATGGGGCGCGCCGTACCTCTCCGGCGCGGCGTACCTCCTACGATCTATTATCTATTTATAAGCTGTTGGCGAGCGTTTGTTTAAATCACTGTAACTAGGGAAATGTAAAATGTCCTACGTTGTTCATTCCGGCCAATGTAATTATAGTCGGAATCTGTGATGGGGCGTTAACTTCTAAGCGCCAGTAACAGCTGGCCTAATGTGCGCATAGGGTCATGTGTGCGATCTGAATGTGCATGGCCGAGTGCGTTGCCGGAACAGGAACACCAATAGGATAGTATACCTACACATAATTTTTTTAGCAGAGGACCGAGGGTGTTGGGCCAATGCATACCTTGGAAGAACAGCTGCATAACATCCATAACAAGAAAAATTAAAATAAGGAGAAACTCTATCCAGTATACCTGCCACCCGTGACACGGGCCAAGAAAATACAGGCACCTTCTCTATCGCTTCAAAACGACGTAAAACAATACACCACTCGTTTAATACAAAACCCTTCTATTAAAGAAGGCTGCTCGTCAAATTGAAGATAAGAGAATTTCGCCCATTCCCCATCTCAGTGTATTTCCAATACTTGGCCAAACGCTTCGCTTTCCAGCAGAGAGGGAAACACCTGTTGCATGACCGCAATGGCCACAAATCTATAAAAAAGCCAGACGGAACTTGCTGCATAAGATTATACAGACGTATACGTGCCTATCGAGAAGGACGTAAGCTGTACACCAAAAAAAGTGCTAGCGCCATTGAGGCTTACTATTAACGGTGTCAAGCTATACCATGAGGCCATCTAATTAATTGGCATGCGCGCAACGACACTCCGCATGCTCTGTGCAGATCGCTAAGAATAGTATAATTTGTGCTTCATCTCCCCATAGGCTCTGTTGGCGACGTCCTGTGTCTCTCGGTGGCGAAACGTATTGTGTTTGGCCGTCCGCATACGCTGTGTATCTCTGCCCACTGGAGGCTGGCATTGAATTAGTCAACGCAAGACTTTTTGTTTTTCTCAGCGCACGTGGCCGCTATTGAGCGGGGAACGTAATCTGTCGTATGTGGGAATCTCACCGTTTTCTCTACTGGGTGCTTCTTTGTTGCTTACAATTGTGGTATTGTTTTCCCTCAGACAGTGACGAACTCAATAATCGATGGCGGATCGCTGCGTGAACAAACAAACGGAAAATAGCCAGTCAGCCGGCCCAGATGATGCTCAAGCCTGATAAAAAGTTATTCTTAAAGAGAGAGAGAGAGAGAGAGAAAGAGGCTCCTGCCATCAAGTGGAGTCCGCCGAACTTTCTATTTAAGGCCGGTTAAATCAATTTTAATTTTGTTGATTGTGAGCCTGTGACTCTCTTTACCAGTGGACGTCACTATTTGAAGTAGATATGTGTGTACGTTAAATTGATATAAAGTAAACCTCTTAGGGACTAGTGTATTTGATGATTAAAATTTTTTTAGCGTTGGATAGCGTGGAAACGAATTGATTATTTCTTTCACTTAGCTGCTATAGGCGTATGTGAATCGCAATAGTCTTGTCCGTGAACCTGTGTCTGTATTACATTACAGCCCTAGAACTTGTTAAATGCAGTTTATCGGCCAAAGTTGACCGGCGTTTCGGATAGCAATACTGCGGCGCCGCGTTGAACGTCGACTGCAGAATGTCACAAGAAAACCGCCACCCTCCCTGATCTCGCCTGTGGTCACGAGATTTCATGAAGAAATTCTATGGTGAGGCTGAATCAAACATCTGTGCGCGCCTAAGAAGAACAACGAGGCTGCCACCGCGGACCCAAGTACTGTTAACAGTAGCATAATCGTTTGACGAAAGCCCATCGAGTTGGAAACCAGAAACAACAACTTGCCGGTCATTCCGCTAAGTATTGACTATGTTTCTTCACAACGATTGGGCCTACCTTCAGACGACACACGTGTCCTCTGTTTAGCATCTTCGAAGATCGATGACGGCTGAGATTTGCAAAGGCTGGAATGTCAATTGTGATAAACGAGAACTAGTCTGCGCTTCTTCATGTGGAGTGCTAAGATGACGAGCCGCAGTCAACTACGTAGTTTGAATTCGGTCCACTTGACACGGCCAGAGGCCAGATCGCCTTATGGATCGCAAATCTTCTTTATAAAGCGTCACCACGGCTCAACTTCAACAGCGTTGTGTACACACCTCATTGATCCGAGTGTCTTCGATATTGGCTCCGATAGACTTCCTCGGGTCTAAAAAGTGTTCGGGATATCGGACTTGCTATGAAGCTGTGCTTCGCGCGGTGAATGCTAGCGGGCTCCATTCCTAGCGGAACTCCGCTCCAAGTGGCAATGCCACTTTCATAACATTGGCTGGTGACGCGGCTGCCTAAACGGGGGAAGCATTTCTGTTTGTGGTGGATCTACGAAGCTGTATAAATATTTAACATTCTACACGATACCCATTACCTTTTTAGGCCGCTGCGAAGTAGTCTTAATAAGTGGAAGGGCTGCATCGAATTCGGTGGAAATTCGAAAATTTCATCAGTATTCTGAATTTATCCTCTGGCCGTTTTCTGGTGCGTCACTAGCGAATAGCCAGCCGCTGACTTCATCATCGTCTGATCTTCCAGCGGCTGACTTTTTCCAGTATGGAAAATCGCTGGATAATCACTGAGGAACCTTTAGGCAGCTATACCATGTATGCCCAACGAATACGACACGTTAACACGGCAAAGATCGACTATGAATTAGTGTTTCGTTGTGTCGAATAATTCTCGTTCATTTTGTTGTCTTTCAGTCTACCCGCAATCTTGTGAGTCGCAATTGAACCTTAACGCTCTGGCATTCACTCCAACCTACTCCAATTTCGAATCGTTTTTCTGCGTTTTGGACGTTCGACGTTCTAAATATTCCATGCGTCCATATATGATCGACTGTGGCGCCTGTCGTGTATGTTTGTGCGATGATGTTCGCCAAACGATTGACCAGGAGGACAACATCGTTCGCTTTAGTGCGAGATGCAGAGATGCGGTTCTGGCGCTTTGTAGGGTGAGCCGTTTCAAAGCCTACGAGCAATTAACGATAGTGTAGGGTAATTGACAGTCTCGTAGACCAATAAGCGGAGGTATGGAATCTATGCCGCTACGCCTCGAGCTATTTTGGATTGGTTGTCGTATAGTATAGGTATTTTCGACAAGGCCGTGTCATATATTTTGTAGTCTGACCATCAGCCAGCATTTAACGACCACGGTAGCAGTTTTCGCATTACTTCGAAAGACGGACCACCCCATATAAATGTAAATGTGCACCGGTGGGGATCGAACCCGTGCACCTACGTGTCTCCTCAAGCCGCAAGGCGCATACGAATGCACCCCAGAGCCACCCAGCTCGACTCGACGAAGGCCGTGTCAGAACGCGCGTAGCCAGAAGTAGTACGGCTACGCCTTAGGTGTGCATCTCCAATGGAATGCATTTCCACTGGTAGCTGTATCTGCACAATTGGAGATACAACAGAGTGACGAATTGGAGGTAATATCAAATCAGTTCGAAAAATCATCGTTCGAGTTTTGTGGTTCAATGCTTTAATGAGTCTCATTCCACGGTGGGAAGTAACTTGGTCGTGATGTAGCTGATGAACGTCTCCTTCAGCCTCAATAAAAACAAAGTGATTACGGACGCTGTAATTTTGCTAGCTATAGCAAACATGTGGGATTGAGTTGTACGCTCTAATTTGTGATATACACATCACGGGCAGTTAAAACGTCGCCTCGATCCTCGTGTCGATGGTTAAGGTAAAACGCACTATGCTGTATTACACGCTCATATAATGCTTAATTATGATATTTTGTTATCAATACAAGTAATAACACGAAAAAGTAATCATGTCAGCTTAATTTGCAGAGTTGCACGTGCCGAAGGGACATGAGTGAAAAACGCGAAAGTTCTTCTATGGGCCGTCATCTTCTTGTTGTTTTTTGCATTCGTAGGAAGCATAAGATCAAAACAGGCCAATCGAAGTAAACACAAATAACCTACGCTAGAAACACCTGGCGATGGACGCCTGTCGACCAGGGCAGCTGGAACTTCATATAGTCGAAATCTAATTAAAATGACGCTTGGCCAACCTACAGTGCCGTCTCATATAGCCTCGCCTTCATGTCTAAATCGCGCAGGGCAATGTACTGTCATGAAAAATACGCAGATTAAGGCCTTGTCGTGGGTGTCCTCGTGTGAGGCTAAGGCTGACATGATAAAAGCATCCAGAACTTAATGTCGAATGCCGTATCTTAGACCTGTCCGAACGCGAGGGATGTCACCAACGGCTCGGCGTGGACCCGCCGATGGTGGAGTTCGGATATTGGAGAAACCCCGCTGGGCACTTTCATTTACGCAATGTGTTGCATTTCCACGGTCTTGTCTCGTAATTGCGGAAGCACGTTGGGATGGACTAGTCATCACCGATACTCGTATCTCCCTATCGAAAATTTATTTTGTGATGAAGCAAATAAAGCCAGTTATTACCGTTAAGTAAAGAAACCGTCGGAGGCTCAAGATGGTGGTTTTTGATCTGGGTGTGTCTGTCCATTGCGATATGGTGTAATCGACTAAAGTCATAGCCAGAATTAAGCAACCTTTAAGATATTGTTATAATCTGGCCAGATTGGGTTGGTGTTAACTTTCGCTAAGTGGGGTCGGACTTTCGATAACGGGATACGCTTAGCGTTGCTTACGCTTTTTGTTTGTATCAGCGAAGAATTTAAACCTAATATCCCCTAAAAAAGTGCTTACATTAGCAGTAATTTAGGGTGCATACTACGGAACGTTTAGAACAGTAGGCCATGGGTCTAGCACGAGTCATAAATGCAAAGCTCAATCAAATGGAAAGTACAGAAAGCCCATGACAGATCTACTCAACTTTTAAAAGCATAATGGGCGTCCTGTCCGCCGGGTGCTGGCTACCGCAGAGGTCTCTAAGTCACCGTGGACGCACACTTAGCGATCGTTAAACCCCGCAGCGGTTCATGGGCAAAGACCGGGATGGGATGAAGATCTAAATATAACTCCTGTAAAATCGGTAGATAACGGACGAGGATAGGTTATAAGTGGATATCGATATTAACAGAATAACTCGAAAGACCGCCAAAGGATTCGCGTACTGTTGCTTTGAAAGAACCGTATTCACGTGTATATTCACTGTATTCATATCCCTCGGGACAACTAGCGCCCTCAGCTTATATTACTTAAATATTGCAGTGTCGACGGAAGGGCAATAAAATTTGATTGCAAAGAGAGACACCAGTTGTACCATGAGTACGCAGGATTCGAATAAGGAAGGTGTAATTAACGTCACTTTATTCGACCTGCATTTAGAGTTGCACATCGCGAAACATCGGAAGGGAACTTCAGTTTACGGTAAACGAACAGGGTAAATGTCAGATTTTTTAGGTCTCTCTTTAGAATAATACTGATACGTCTTGAAAACCGTGTTCGCTATTCACTGAACCGCTATATTGCGCAGCGTTGCTAAGCTTCATTTCGAGTCTCCGCTCGATAATTTTGGTCGATAGGGGTGTGCTAGGTAAGACAGCACATTTTTACATATCATATATATTTATAGGGCGTATAGAAATGCACGTATATGTATATATATATATACGAGTATCTGGACATAACCATTTTCCCTGGCTGTAATGCCGTACAGCCTATTCTTAGCTTTTGGCGATGGCCGATCTTTGGCGGTAATTGTTGTGGTAACTATGGCGAGACTATGCCTCAGCTAAACTGGGGAGCTCCTTCTCATCTCACATTAGACAGCGTGCACGTCTGTACCCATAAATCTTGGTTAAGCAGGAAAAAGTCAGTCTCGGAATTGTGTGGTTCTGCTTCAACGAGCTGAGTCTCAACGAGCAGCCCCTTTACGGCCCCTTCACGGCGATGTCCTCGTACGGCAAATTTTGACAGCCGCGGACCCGTTCCGCCCATCGCAGCCCTACTCAACGGTGCCTCCACTCCGAGGCGTCACTCGTGAGTCGGGTGAGTGCGGAGACATTCAACACATTCATAACCATTAGAGGTTTCACCATCCCGGACAGCTCTTCGATTTAGTCCTCGAGGTAAGACCCGCGCGCGACAGCCATTCCGACAATCAAACGACCTAGCTGGTGCTAAACCATCGGGTTTCAGATGATAGCGAGCCTATGGCTGGCGTATGGTGCTTTTGTCAACATTAAACTTTCGATCCCCAAATGGCTAATTGAGAGTGCTATGATCGCCGACAAACTCGAGTCATCCAGCTTATAAACCAGCTTATATCGGTCTAATCGGAATGAGTTGGAAGAACTTAGTGTGGCACTGTTGCAGCTGCAACTATAATAGGCTGGAAGTTTATGAGTACTTATGAGTGTGTACGCGGTGACGTAGTTCTCGTTGAGGTGATTAAAATGGCTGAGAAGTTGAGGCTTGCCACTCAGTATGCGCAGCAACACAATGTCGAAGCAAACCTATGCTTTTCTCAATATTCTCCATTTAGATTATTGCATTTATATATAATGTATTGAGCAAAATTTTAAAGATATAGGCACATATAGACACCTAAACATAAAGGAAATGGATGCACAGCCGAATTCTTCCGAAAAAACCGCCAAAAGATGTAGAAAATGCATTTTTCCATTCGTCCTAAAGCAGATAATTACGATCAAAATGTCGATATCATATTGGACTACTTCTGTAGTCCAAACTACCTCCGCGTAGCGTCCACTTAAGCATAACGTCTCCTGATGCTTACCAACAAACAGAAGTCACCCCTACTTCTATAGTCTCCACGGAGCCTAAGCTGCTGCCACGTGACATAAAATCTTTTTCTTTTAGGGCTGACCTCAACCCAACATTTAACGTCTACGGTAGCGCTTTTCGCATTACTTCGTAAAACGGAGCCGAGAAATGTAAATGTGCAACGGCGGGGATCGAACCCGCCCACCTACGCGTCTACTCCGGTCGCAAGGCACATACGAATGCGCCAAGCCTCCGGGCTCGACAAGTGACATAACAACCCTTCGTTCTACCACCCCTCAAAGACGCACAATTGTCTAACGCTGATAAAGTTGAAGTTATCTTTCCCTGAATTGACTCAGGGCGAGCGGCAACCCGTTGTGCATTGCTCTGTGCCGTCCAGTACATCAGCAACTGGTGAGAATCGCTTGCACCATTTTCTATTACGATGGCATAAGCAAAAATATGGGACAGACCTGCATTCACATTTCCTCTCAACTGTAACAGATCTCCGACACGGCCATCTGCTGCGTGACACAGCGTTGTACCCGAACTGGTCGCGGCAGGTGGTAGGTGGGCGGGAAGCTATTATCATAGTACAGGGCCACCGTCCCCCAGACAGTTAGCTGTACGCAGCAAACGCACTCACGCGACCCGTGCTCGCTAATTAGTGACACGAAACATATGCACCTTTTCCAAATATTCGAACAGCAGCGAACTGATAATTATGTGGTTGAGCTGTTCCAGACGAGAATCTATGCGCGTTTTCAACTCTGATGCTTTCTTTTTTTATTAGCCCTAATGGGCAAAGCTATGAGCCTTCACGCTGCACCAATTCGACTGGGTTCTTAACGAAATCCGCTAAAGGATCTAGCAACGTTCAATTGCCGCTGGACGATGCGTAAATAAACAGTGTGAAAAAATGTAAAATTTAGTCAACTTTTTACTATCGTAACCGCCATGAAAGATTATATATATATATATATATATATATATTACATTGGTCTTTGTTATATACCAGTTGTGTCTATATCTTATATGCTTATATTAGAAAATGCGGTGTAGTAGAGTTGCCTTGGCGAAAACCATTCGCCAACAGAGATGACCTCCCAAAAATGTAATTTTCTTCTCGAAGTGCCTATAAACGGCGCTGAAAAAGTGTGAAAAATGCGCCAACTTCGTTACACACTCTAGACTATTTTCATCGTTAAAAGGAAGAAGGCTTGGGCTGTTAAAATATGGCCCGACCACGTTGACAGACGCTGGCCTTGCTCCACGTCAGGAGTTGCAAGGAAAAGGATGCAAAGTAGAGAGAAAGGGCGCCCACTGTCGTTCCATTCATTGATGATGATGCACTGCTTGTGAATCACCCGCCTGCCCGGATGAACGACTTTGCAACTTCTTGAATGAGTCGGAGGAATCATCCGTAATTTTTAGGACAAACTCGAAATAAAGAGATGATGACGAAAAACTGACTGAATGGCCAATTGCTTAGGGTGGTAGGCAAAACGGATGATATATTTTGATTTAGTCGATCATATGAGTCAGTTACATATATATATGTATAGATTGGGGAAGTTTAGCTGGTAACATGGTGGCAGACTTTAGGTTCAAGTAGCTTTTTTTCTTCGCTCTCTAGCGGCTGCGCGTTTCATCTTGGGTGTTTCTTTAAGGGTCGCTAAATCATCCATTTCACGTTTTGGGTCTTCAGGTGTCTGTGCGAGTTCCTAATTCGTCACATTTCAGATTTCATAAAAGGCCAAATATTTTTAGAGCATCAGCGGCTTTCTCGGAATAATCGCGTTGCATCAATCCCGTTCGATGCAGACCCCATGCTATCTTCTAGATGCCAGCAAGATTAGTTAGAAAGTGCTTATTTGCGTGACAAGCATTTATTTTAGATTGTAAAACTTTCCCTCGGTCCTAATTACAAAGGAATCAATTATATAGATTAGGCCCTGTGGCCTCTAGCAGACGATGGAGCTACGTCGCAGGGAACCCCTGCTGTCTAATATTTCCAAAGACCTTTATAGACAGATATCCGTTGCACGCGAAACATTATCGTATTCATTTTTCCAGCACCAGCATCAACAAAAATATCACTAAAATTCCCTACTACATATTCAATACCTATCGAATTGAATCAACAGCCTTAGCAGGGTAACCAACTTTAAATGATTAACCTAAACCTCCTTGCTCGCTATCTCGTATATGGCCCATTTGGTTGGTAGTCGTTTAATTGTACCATCTTGAACGACCAGGATTGATTATAACAAGCCTGAGGATTATAACAAGCTTGATTGTCGACTTCCAGCTGACGCGCGATAGATTTTTCGGATCATCAGTGTGCGATAGTATAATATCCGTACATCGTACAGCTACGTTTGGCCAACGCGAATAAAAGTTATATTCCCTATCCATAACATGTCCAAACTGGTCGTCGCCATTCCATGGGATATCAACCGGCCCAAGGAACAAGCAATGGCTTTCTTTATAGTAATTTCTACAGAGCACTAGTCCTGTCACGGACGATCGTTACAAAAAAATCCGTTATGATGCCGAGTGAAAACTGTACAAAAATGGCAAAACTGGCGCGAGCAATCAAAAGTATCAAAATGTTTGATTTGATGTTTCACACCACAAAAACTCCCATAATGGAAGAGTGTGTGCTTATGTTGAAATCTACTGACCGCCAAAACGGGTGGTAAACCTATACCCGTGCGGTGTAGTACGAATCGTAAACAAATAGTACAATTTTATATACGAATAATGCATTCCTTTGTTAAAAGTAAGATAAAATAAACAAAGCAGGTTTACTGCAAGAAGACAGATAACAAACTGCCTCCGTATGTGGTGGCTATCTCGTAAACACCACAACATTTTTCAAAGCTATAAGTTACAAAAGTTACAAAGGGATAACTAATATTATCTAACCCGTTGCTTCTTTTAATCATTAGACCGAGCAACAAACAAAATGAATAGAGTGCAGAGGAACATAGCTCTCATGAAAACCAGCCGTACGGCGTCAACTAATGCCAAATCGCCGAACAGGCTTCAGGCGCTACGTTCACTAGGCAACCTCTACAGATGCGTCGTTTTCGGCCAGGGTCAGTTTTGTCAGCTTCCTCACAATGATCCGTCAAAGAGACGTTCGTCGATAAGACTTGAAACAGCGAAAATTGTTTTGGTCGAACAAACGTACATGTTTGTGCAGATACAATGCCAAACGTGCTGGCACTGTTAGCGGTATCGAAGCAAACAAAGTTCTTAAAACCGGCGCTAAACGTGAACTCCTCGACCACTTACAGGGGGTGTGTCAAAGCGTTTAACACAGGATATACCTGAGTGTATGGGCACGAACATCCAGTAGATGAAAACTTCACAGGTATTAAAGCTATGCCGACCTGTAGAACGCGTGGCGGGTGAATCTCTCCGATTAATGCATACGGCCGCCAGTGTTGAATAGCAACCGACAGGCATTCACCGAAAGGGCATTCGTACGCTGGGATCTGTATAGGATATTCACAATGCAAAGCTACTGAACTGGCGGGAAAAACGGCCACATTCGCCGCGAAACAAAACGACCGCAAATCCATCTCGAATTGCCGCATGGACGTCGTCTGGAACTCCACAGGCGTTGTCGAGTAACCCGGTGTGGCCAAATGTCAACACTTCGAGTATAGTACAAACTGGTAGAAATAGCGCTGATCTCTTTGCGACATAGGAACGCCTGTTACAGTTCACAGCGCACTCAGCGTCTCTGGCCTATTGTTGACATTTAACTCGACTTGTGTTGACCTTTCTATCGATTACCTGCTCACTGGCATAGCTTATTCGTCACATGGTCAATCTGTCCTTCCTTGTCCAATGGTTTGGTCATCTCTATAACCCGGCGGTATTCAAACATCGATTGTGAGTCGATGTATGCAACGATACGCATTGCGATGAGGAAGTGTTGCTGTAAATTAACAAATAAAGCCCCTCTCTAATCAGAACCCTGCTAGCTCTAGTAAAACGATTTGTTTACGTTTTTCGAGGAGGCACCTTTTCCCCTTGTTTGGCCCATCGAATTAAATCGACCCGTCTTCTATTGCTTCTTGGCGCCCCCCCCCGCACTGTTGCGCCATTTCTAAAGGATTTCGGGCGTTTCTAGAATCAGGTTCTCATTACCAACGGGTTCCTAAAGTCGAACACATAATCGAGTGAATATCAAGATTCCGCCTTAATCAAAAGCTAACTATAAGGGCCTATTTTTCCTCTCAGAAAGTGAAACCACACAGCTGAATTGAAGATCTTTGGTGGTTGTTTAAACGCAGCAGCGGACCAGATGGAATTCTCACTCTAACAATTTCTCCCCTTAAATACCGAACGGAAGGTGAATACAGTCGCAGAGCAGGGCTAAAGCCGCGGTGCGGGATATGCTTGTTGTCGATATCTGACATCTAAATATGGCCGCCACTGGTGTCCTCTGAATGCTGTGGTCTGAGTAGCGAACCGGACCGACGCCAACATTCTTGAGATAGGCTGGCCGTTCGATGCGGTAACGACTAGCAAGAGACAAACACACACACACACACACACGCGCAACATATACACAAAAACACTCAGAGATAATTCGATCTAAAACTACTCGGCTTAGCAATGCCGGAAGCGGCTGCACCGCAAAGTCAACGTTGCCTTTTCGAGGGGGTCGTCCGTTCCATGCACCCTACCGGTCCCCCGTTTATGTGTCTGGCCTATGGCCGATGGCGCAGGACATTGGCGGCTCAGCCTCCAGTACCTTTATATCGAGTGAACGCCGCCTTGTTGAGTCATTTAGTTGCAAACGAGCTCCGCTAGTCACTCAGGCGAAAGGGGTACGGCGAACGAGCGACGCTGCTAGGGAATGGCTTATTCTCCACCCACTTTCAGGAGCTTCAGGTCCTTTCAACGCCCACATCCGAGGTTCCCTCAACAGCAAACAATGCACAGAGCCATGCCATCGGCAGCTCTGCAGGCCTCTTCATACTCTTTTTCGCAAAGGACACCAGTGCCGTGAACCCAGTGGCGGGAGCTGTCAACCCACCCTCCAGCCTCACGAAGAGTAGAAGAGCATCGAGACGGTCAAAGTTGACGTAAGAAGTTCGTCCTATAGAGACGACTCTGGACGAGTTTGCAGAGTTCAAGGACTGCAGGACGACGTAAACGTGTAAGCCAACGTTGGAGTTATTAGAGAGGGGCATGTGCAGCTGTTGAACGCAGGAGGAAGTAGTTCTTGGACTCGTCATCTACCAGCCGGCGTGCCACAGGTGCTTATCTGTCCCAGGATTTTTGTTGTTGAGCGATGGACGTATATGTGCAGACGGAGATATTTTTTAGCAGTACTCGGGACCAGAGCGAAGTAAAGCTGCTGTCGAAAAAATACGAGAATAAAAATCTGGTCTTATTAATTGAAGAGTAACGCATACGAGTAGCACAAGTGTGCTTCTGGCAGATTCGAACCGTCTGCAACTCAACAGCTCGAAACGCGCTTAATCGGTGTATTTTACTGTGATCTCTCACCTAGACGATCGGATGAACGTCACGTCGGATGGAATACTGAACCTAGGTCGAACCTAGAACCTCTGGAGTACGTCCCTGTTTGAGAATGCCAAAAATCATGGCCAGGTTGACATTTGTCGACGCCCGAAAATGAGCGACTGAAGCGTACTTCCCACACAGATATACACGTACAACAAGGGTTTTCTATTGTAAAGGTCGCATGTATCTGTAACGAGAGAGGTTGATATATAATGTTGTGATTCATTTCAGTTCGTGTCCGCATCTCTGCGTAACTATACGATTGCGGCCGGCCTCTCCCGAACGACTTTTGCCATTAGGTAATCAAATCAAGCTTATGGCACAGTAACGCCTACGGCTGGAGCATGAGGCGCAGTATTGGCATTTCGTTCCCGCTCGCCTACCGATTGAGTTTTTGAGATCAAACTGCTGTCGCGAGTCATTCTCCTGCAATCAAAGCGCTCCAGTAGATAGGCAACGGAGATTATTAGCAAATTCATTTTGCATTTTCATTGATCAGGAGGAGAGAAACCCATTAGCGTCACACTGCGAGCCAAATGAATTCCTCGTCATATTCGGCTTGCCGCATCTTGTCTTTAGCGCTTCCTTTGAAACGTCCCGTCCCGACCAGGAGGCGGAAATTCATCCATCATGCATATTGACGCACCTTAAAGACGATGAAGGAAGATGATGGGGTGTCATTTGATACGAAAAGGACGCCAACGCTATAGACTGAGGCCGTAGCGGTGACACAAAGTTATGGATGGGGCCAGTTAGGCCGCTATTAGAGGGCTTTAATCCTTTTGCTTGATTAGCTAGCGGCAAATCTTTTCGGCCAGGGTGTCAAGGTATTCCCAAGGTCCCATTACCCTAACATACTAAGCCTCATGGCACACGTTTTTATAAGGAGCCTACTTTCTTCCTTACCACACGCTATCTTCGCGTATCGAACAATTTTTGAGTAAACTAAGATTTCGCAAGGGATTTCTGTCTGCTTGAATAGCGTCCTGGGAGTATTACATTTGTCGGACCTACCCATTGGTCGGCGTAAAGAAACACTGGATTAGTGTACGTTTGTGCAATTTGTCATCGATGTGCGGAGAATTTCGTTGACCTTAAAGTACCCCAACATATTCGGTATATAAAGGTGTCGTAAACGAACTTTTATGAACGAACACCGACAAGATTTGAAGACGCAGGGATGTTGCGTTTTCCCATGAGGGGCCTAATCGCTGGTTGGACCTGAAAGGCCACTTGCCCTTTGTTGGTCCCCAGACGGCTACAGTCTTGGCTAGAGCCGAAAAGTTCGTAGTAATTTCAAAGCCATCGACCCAAACTGTACGGCGATTTGTGCTTGACGATCCGTGGAAGCTCAACGCTAATTGTGCATTATCTATTAAGCGCGCTCCATACTTTACTCAAAGGACAAAACGAAAAGGCGAATATCTCCCCACTGCTTTCCCTCCTTTTTCTTGTATTCGCGTTAATTCAATTAATCTGTATGTAAGCCGCCTCGACGACAGTGGCCACCTCCCCTGGGCGTCCCCATGCACAGCGAGTATAAAGCTGGAATACCCAATCGGGATTTTAATTTACTGCAAAGTTGAGTTTACCGAGTGGCATGAAAACGTATCGCGGTCCTTCTCGCAGCCAAAAGCTGACCGAAATCCGCATATTAATTATGCCATTGATAATAGTGGCTTGTAACTAAAGAAATGCACTGATCTATCCCGTATGTACGTACGCAAAATAGTTGTTGTTCAACGATATACTCACTCATAGTACACAATCAGTCGAATAAAGGCTCACTATAAACTAGTTGACCAGTTGAAAAATCTTGTACAAAGCTCAATTAAGTCGACGTATGCATATATTCTGCTAGAATTCCTACTAACGCGCCGTCAATGCCAAAGGCATTTCTAACTTCGAAGGTCGGAAATAATTACAACGGTGTTCGTTAGCTAACCCGTACAGTATCAAGGAGGTCAAATGTGCTTATTGGCGTTGTTGCCATTCGTGTAAAGAAAGCAGCTCTGCGAAGCGGGACGGCCAACAACTTTCGTTGGTCTGCCTCGGGATCCTATCGATTCCGCAACCAGAAGCAAAATGTTTCTGCTTGAAGTCAGTTAGACATCAGTTGGACGTCGGTCCACCGGTGAACGATGAGAATGAGTCTTATAAACGAACATGAATCGCCATGTTGGCCTGCAGGTTCAACGGACGCCGGTGCGTTGACGCTTTCGCACGTTATTCGTGACGTTCGTGAAGTTCGTGTACGGCTGAGAGACCATTCGACGAACAATCGTTGTTCTACAACGTCCGGCAGCCGTCGATGACCGCCGACAGAAATCGCCTTGTAGACGTCGTCTGGCCTATACGGCGGAACGTCAGTCACGTGAGAGATTCAATGTCAACTGTACGCCTATATTTTGCTGTGGCCATTTTGATTTTCGATGTCGTCGAGCGAACTCGAACATACCGAACATGCGGCGACCTAGGTGACAATCCGGATCTGGGTGTCACACTGACCACCAGTCCGCGTACGCTCTAACGATAACGACGGATAGCAGATTGAGTAGCGTGAACTTGCTCGAGTTGTTCGACCTTGTCGGCTCTCGTAGACGAGCCCGGATAGGTCATCTGAGGTGTATTGCAGGACAGGTGAGGCGACCTGTTCATGACAAACGATGTTTGCATTTCGTGTGTAGGTGAGAGCTCCGAACAAGTGGCTCAGCCAGAGTGCAAATTCGATGCTCGAATGGATTCAATTATAAATGAAAGGTGAAAATTGGGCGTCTTGAGTAAAAGTGATCATCAGACAAAGCTGTGGATTCCTGAAGCTGGGATGGGATAACTCTGGAGCTTTACTTATAATGACTCTGAAGTGAATTTGGGTGGAAAACTTCTCGTGAGTACTCCCTATACCGGTATATGCAGTAGCTAAGCATCAAAACTAAAAATAATCACAAAGACAATATCCCATGAAATCTTTGCGTACGCCCGTCCCGTAGGCGTGCGGTATCCGAAAATCCCGATACAGCTAAAGAATTATTCATCTTTTGTTTAGTACCTGAAGGTTGTCTTTGGCCGATACACCAAATGCACCCTGATGGCAACTTAGTTATAGTGTCAGCTCAGTCCATACATTTATTTCACCCGTACGCTTGTAAACAGTTCTCTGTAATATGGTTAAGGATTGCCGCTCTATGGTAGATTGGTAAATGTCCAAAAGTGCTACCATGGACGTCAAATTTTGGCTCATGGTTAGCCATAAAAAAATATTTACATTGGTAAATGTGACGCGTATTCCACCAACGCTCAAATTTCTCATCCTGCACGCGTCACGTGGAGGCCTCGTGGCCTGCGAGGGGTGCACTTCATACACGTACTTCATGCGATCGTTTGCAGATGGACTGGCTCCAAGTAATAAGGGTATATTTGCGCTTCAGTTGTTTTTCATGAGTAGGCGTGTGTGCGTGTGTGTGTGTCTATACCTACGCATTTACGCATACACATCAAAGATAAAAGTACGTAGAGACATTTGTTCCAATCGCATCCCCTCGCTGAATGTAAGGCACAAACGGAGGTAGTCAATTACAGAGGGAAAAATGTCGTGTCAAAGGCACCTCTATCGGAGCGGCGAGCGCCATCGGTGGGTGCGACGCTCAACGAATGTCTTCGAACTCCGATATGGTCGTCTGCTCTAACGTTTCCCGAGAGTTCAGAACAGGCAGCCACCGCTAGGACCTCGAAAGAAAACGGGAAACTTGCTCCTGAGCTAACCGAAGGAAGGGGCGACCTCTTGTCTTGGTAGCCATTTGCCTGTGGCCTGTTGACACTTTGCTTGACGGCGTGAGGGAGGACGAGCAATTTTCCCCCGTCTCCAGCGGAACCGCAAAGTTCCAACCTCAAACCGACGTTCCCCCACTTTACCCAACCCTGGGAATCACGCTTAGTCCGGGCCACGCTTGACGCCGTCTTGGGGACGCGGCAAGTCGGGACCTCAATGTGACGTCGTTGACGGCTTCCCTGGCCCTTCCGATGCTCCCACCGCTTCCTTTAAAATCGAAGTCGGAACCCGTTTCGACGAGACTCACTTGATTCAAGGCGTCGGCGTATACGATGGAGACAGTTGACTAGACGTCGGCTCTGCTTCGGTTCGTTCAAGAGTGCTAACCCGACGCCCCCTCCGGCATTTCCATTCCGTCGCCAGAAATCCGTGAATCTGAGGGGGGCGGCACAGTCGTACGAGAAAAGATAGACCCGGAGCACAGAGACGGACGAAGCCTATGGGAACCGTAGACAAATCGAGAGCGAGCGAGAGAGATATATGGCGATTGCGCGAGCAAGCGACAACGCCTAAAGGAGCACAGGCGCGTTCTCCGTAAAATGTTCCGGCACTTCGCCATTCCTGCGTACGCGAGAACGAACCACTGAGACGAAGCCGTCGTGCAGGGCTCCTATCGCAAGACGACACAAAAGGCGCAAGCATCGCCGAAAACGGTGCTAGCCGAGGTGGTGATTACCGATGCTTTGTGTGGGCTCGGCTCTGCCTTTCGACTCGCTCGTTCCCCTACGGTACCCTTCTCGTATAGCATCCTATGGCCATCCCAAGTACGTCGTAAGAAGGGGAAGTCCCTGTAAGCTTTCTCCCTATTTCTCTATCTCAAGCTCCGTGAACATTTCCCCGGCGTCACTCTCACTCGCCTACCTTGAATGTGCTTTGATGCTACGGTTCCTGCAAACAGGGTTTAGGGGTCGGCGAGCAGGAAAGATGACGCTGGAGGGAGGAAAACTCCTCGGTGAAGGTGGTCTCGTTCGGGTAACGGGGAAGCTTTGCGCACCCCACTCGTCTAGGTGGTGGTAGGCTTCCTGTATACACGTCGGCCTGCTGGCTCACGGATGTGAGTCTGGAAGTTCGATGGAAGTTCGAAGACAAGTTCGTTCAACGCGATCGTCTGCTATTCACCTGACATCGACAGGGGACAACTACACTCGTCTCGGGGGCGGTGGACGTTCATTCGGAGGTTGGGGGTTCAGCTCATGTGAGTTAATCCTCACTTACATCGCCACTTGTGGCGATGAATGAATAAGAAATCGCTTTACAGAAAGTGACGATAAGAAAAACCATAGGTAGGGATGTGAAATGGATAACAAACTTCAAAACTTCAACTCAGTGGTAGAGTTCCGTCAAACACTGGTTTTTTAGTTGCGAAAAAAAGTGGTTAAATCTGGGGGTCGTCTGTGGGCAGATTCTAAAACGGGAATACAACGACGAAAAGGACTAATGGCAGTGACCGATAAAAACTTCCGAATTGATGGAGAACAGGAGGAATCAATCAGGAGCATATTGTGATTGGCCCGTGAAACCCTAAGGTCCAGAACGGTGGCTCTAAACGTGACTATGAAATCTGCAGAGAGACGAACGAAACAAAGACCGCGAATAATCAAACAAACAACAAAACAAAACTACTACTTTGTATACGACAAAGACGATCAACTAGTGTCCATATACCACCCGTGCGCCTTCGGTGTGAAGAGGTTTTCAGGTAGTGTCCTAGGCACTGTTTTTGGTTGTATCCTGTCAGATGACACAAAGGAATTTCTACGCGTCATCAAGGCACTCTTCCACCACCTACGTGGGGTCCCCTGTAAATTAGGAGAGCACTTAGTACAAATGTAAGCCTTCGAGGTTAACGTTAGCGTACGTGGAGACGTTTCAAACGAGAGGTGAGGTCAATCAGTGGAAATCAATTATTAGTCAGCAGAGTCCCATAGAACAGCCGCTGTGGGCCAGTTGTGAACTCTTCGGTATAAATTGTTAGCACTTTTAATAGGTGGCTCATTTAGGGTTGTTAATATGCCCAGCCGCGAATGTCTATCAGATCTGCACAGATGAGCGTTGTTTGTCTGCGTTCATTTAACGTTGACGACATGGCAGTGATCCAACTACGTGTACAGTAGACATCTGCACTATAGTGAAGTATGGATAGTGAAGTGCATTCTAGATGCACTTCACTATCTACCTCCGTCTCGCTGTCACACGTCATCGACATACGAATGCGAGTAGATGAAATTTTTGTTTGTAAGTTTGTCGAGAGAGATCGTCCTGGCCCCCGCGCAACAGCCTTACGAGACCCCAAGTTACAAGCGAAACATGTGGTAAGTTGTAGCAACACTTCTGTAGCATCGTTAGACGAAGTTGTTGAACAGAATCGGAGCTAGCCCGACTCAGCGGTGGTCGCTTTAATGCCGAGCCCCTGTCACTCACAGCGGCCCATCTGGATCGAGGCAAAGATTTCTCCCCTGGGAAAGATGATTCAGACAGAACGGCCTTGTCGGCTCATGTTCGACTTTTCCGCCGGAGGCTCCAGCAATTTTTAGCCGTTTGGGTCGCCATGTCTTTGGAGATGGCCCGCAGGCGGGCATCCGTTGGTCGTCTGGAAGACGTCAAGGCGTCGCTATTACGGAGCGACGCGGAGCTCCTACCGACACTCGGCTATAGCGGGCACAGGTCGTTATTTTTATCCTTGGGGCAAACGCCGCAGTTTGCCCCCATCCCTTCTGTCCTGGTGCAAAGGCGGAAGCCTACCAGCGTCGCATTGGAGCAACTGCTGATCAATCCTTCACGCTCTTGTTTTCGTCCGCTTGATAGACTCGAACCCGACTTCTCACTCATGGATGCCCATGGACGAGGAGTTGCCCCTCGCAGTCGGTCCGCCCGGGGACGCTAAACGATAATTTTATGAAGATCGTTACGGCGCGCCCGACTCGTCCGTTCGCAGACGGATGATACCGGAAATCAACGATTCGGGTCTAACGCAGTTCTACTTGGTGACGAGAAATGAGTTGTCGATGAACTCGAAAAAACGGAGCAGTAGACCTACGTCCATCAATGCCTTCACATGAAGCATGAGGTTGTCTTTTTGTTCTCACCCCGGCCAACAACAGATCGAAGCTAAGTTGACGAGGTTCGCCGTGGCAACAATGTTGGTAAAGCAAAACATTCCCGCCGCCGCCGCCGCCATTGTTCGGGACATCGGCGTCCGAAGTGCATGGAGCCTCACAGCGTCTGTGTAGATCTCTCGGGAGCAGAAAATGTTCAATCAGTTCCTCCACTTACCTCCACTTACTCTGCCGACTCGTCTCCTACATTGGAAATATCTCTTCATGGCGATACATCGCCTAAATAGCCATTTAGTCTGTTATCCTTCCGCGTTGCCTCGCAACCCCTCACGGCTACAGGAAACACGGCGCTGCTGTGTACTCTCGCTAGCACTGTATCAAGTAACTTGTGTCATCACACTTCTGCCTGGCTAACTTATTTACGAGCACATTCAGCTATGCCAACTACGGCCCAGATCGGCTGTTTTAGCACACGTTACCTCTGCGAAAACTCACACAAACTTCGACACATGGATGAAAACATCACATATGGACGGTGCTAATTGTTTGGCCATTGACGCAGCTCAGGGAGAGGCTCTGCAGGCAGGACTATGCTGTCGCAAATAAAAGGTCCTGCTCGAGCGGCACGTCAATAAGCGGGCTGTGTCCATCTACGATGGTTTTATTAACAACGATGACAGCAGCTCCTTTGAAGAGCCCAAACATATTTGAACAACGTTTATGGGCAACATAGCCAGATTCAGTCAGATTATGCAACATCTGTGTTGTAGTCGTTCATCTCGTTGAAGCTGGTTCACACACACACACACACACATATATATATATATATATATATATATATATATATACATTGGAACCAGCTTCATGAGTATCGATTGTGTTCTCAGAGTTCGCACTGCGTCCACGAGAGCAAGTGGAAGATCCTTGAAGACCCTTCTGTGTTGACCCCAATGTCCTCCTGGCTAACGCCGTCATCGACATCTGGGATCGGTTGCGCACGCAGATGCTCGCAATGAGCTATGTGCACGTGTCACGCTTTTTTCTTGTAAACGTGACCGCCGTCGTTACGATCAGTGCCAACAACGTCCAACAGGAGCGCGACGTATTCTCTCTCCAACAGTTTAATCAGCCCTAGAGCAAAATGCAGTATCTCAAATGTGCTTGTTTCTACGCACGAAAAACCAAGACCGAGTCACACAAAATGATACAATCAACCCTAAGAGACACGAAGTTGCAAGACAGAAATGTTTTTGTCTCCGGGAGACGACAGTTTTTTTTCTTTTCCAAAAGCGGCTACATTTCTTTCCCAACGCGTGGCGGCAATATTTGCAAATTGCACACACATTATCGAATAC